>ML245094.1:159758-251159 GCA_005239495.1 Nicotiana undulata
AATGCCCCCCCCCCCCTCCCTACACACACACACACAAATAATGTTGGTGTTGGGGCCAGCTCTCTCTCTCTCACGCCTCGACTAATCCATTGGGTACCTGCTACATCCCACTAGCACAGGTATTGCGTAACTCCGTCTATCAAGGTTTATAGAGGTGGGAAGAAATCACCTAGTATCAATTTGCCTCAAATGGGATTTAAACCTGAACTTTGACAATGATTTATCATTTATGTACCTCAACCCAGAAAGCATTTTAGGAATTATAGAAGACTCACCATAAGGAAGAGGGATAAAGATAGGCCTAAAGGTATCACTTCAACCCCCCAAAAATAATTAAAGCATCACTAGAGATCAAAGTAGATAGATGCTAATCAGAAGCACCTTAAACAAACACGATGACAGACAGTACAGAACATTGATATCAGGAGCCACAGAAACTCTCCTGCCTATAATCATGCTCAGTTATGCCACATCTCTGCCATTCTTGTTTTTTTATGAGAGATGATAAAGAACCTCTAGGAACGATACCAAACTTCTATAACCTCAGGCTATAGCTAGCCTTTATAGAAGGCTCACACAAGTCTACCACTCCATCCAAATACATGCTACAGCTCCCACAGACAACCTTAGTAATGACAAAAACTTAACTAAGAATCACAATTTCGATAATGTCTTTCAATGGTGAAGCTACTTCTAGACTCGGAAGAAAAAAGAAAACAACAGAACCATTAACCATTTTAAAGTTTCTCTATTTATTTACCTCTCAACTCCCCCTAACTCAAAGCTCTCATTCACCATAGTTTATTTTGACTGCTTCAGTAACCTCAGTTACTTTAAAGCACCAAAATTTCTGATGCTGAAGCTTCAATGCACACACTTTCACTATACACATCATTGATATTTTCTTTTATAACCTCAATTACTTTAAAGCTCCAAAATTTCTTATGCTGAGGTTCGAAATTTACTTATACGAACCCGCCCCACTGTACAGAAAGATCACTAAAGTTGATAATAAAAAAGGTTTTCTCAAACCCCGAATCCTAGTAAGACACACATATAGCTCTCGTATTTTTAGTTAAATATTTGAGATAACTAAATCAGAACAACTATTGTCAACCATAAAATAATGCTCCTTCAATTAAAAATATTTAAAATCAATGCTTAAC
Organism: Nicotiana undulata; assembly: GCA_005239495.1. Classification (NCBI taxonomy): domain Eukaryota; kingdom Viridiplantae; phylum Streptophyta; class Magnoliopsida; order Solanales; family Solanaceae; genus Nicotiana; species Nicotiana undulata. The sequence goes on from ML245094.1 coordinate 160,925, forward strand.
ATACCATGCCGGAATGGCGATGAACGGAGTGAATTCTCCTATTTGATCCAGGCAACATCATCTTGGATGCTATTAGCTTCTCCACTCCCTGCAATACAATTTCATATAAGAAAAACCCTAACTTTAATACAGAGAACAAAACAGGTAAATTAGAACGGATAAAAAGGTAGTTTTAAGGAGCAAACCAAGACAATCCCGTCCTTGCATTTGATGCCGACAACAGTACCGCTGTTATCGACAGCTTTGCCGGCGTATTCGATCTGAAATACTCTGCCGTCCGGCGAGAATGTCGTCACCGATAAGTCATAACCTGTTCCAATGCTGGCCATTTTTCGCTTCTTTTCTTCTCTAGTAGAACTCCTACTGATTCAGTTGAGTTCAATTTGGAGCTCTGTGTAATGACCCGAATAAATAAAGGAGTTTTCTTTGGTCTCAAGACAGAATAGAGTGGAAAAGAAAGAAATTTGTTTCTTTTTTAGGGGATGTTTGGGCCAATTTCTACCCATCTCAATTAATGGTCACCAATTTTATTTTATTACACAAACGTTATTAAATTATTTTTACTAAAAAAAAAATCATGCAACTTTGACTAAATATTACACAGAAAATTTCAAATAATTTATTTTAAAACATAATAAAATATACTCTCACCAGTGTTTTAAAAAGCATTTTTGGGACTCGCCCCTGGGCGGGGCACTTGCAAAACGCCTCGGACTCATGTATGAGGCATAGTCCCGTGAGGCTTACGCTCCAAGCGACCGACTGCGCGTCCTAACCACGCCTAACGCCCAACGCTCGGGGCTCGCCTAACAGTTCTAACGCAAATCACGTGTCGAATTTCCTAATTAATATCGTTGACCTTCAAAATTCTTTAACGAATTGATGATAAAAGTTCTATTCATCGATAGAAATATGAAGATTAATCATAACTCTAATAATGAGACATAATATTGCGAATTTATATCTTCACTTGTTATTGATCGTGTCTTAGTTCATTTGTCCCAACTAGTTATACACTTTTATTAATTTGATATCTTAAACTAATTCGTATTTATTCATGAAGGAGTAACATTTTAATTGTCGTACTAATAAGAATTTATTAATTATTTATTTTTAGGAAGGTAAAATGTGGAGTTTGATCATTTTTTTAAAGAAATTGTAATTTTTTTAATTATTTAAAAGTTAAAGACGTTATACGTGATTTATATGCATTAGTAATACTTAAGAATCATGCTAGATATTTTTTTCTATGAGTTCTTTTAATTTTATTTAAATTTTTAGCTTTTATTTTATATTTTGTATTTTATATTTTATATTTTTTGTGTTATTATGTTATTTTATTAATTTATCAATTAAAACTTTTAAAGATCCATGGGACTTACGACTATCTTGTTTGATATATATATATTTATATATATATATATATATATATATATATATATATATATATTTCACATATTTATGTTTTCTTCAATTTTTATGCAATTTTACCTGTTTAAATATTAACTGTCATTATATTATTTTTATAAAATATTAAAAACTAAATACCTACGAGGCTTACGCCTCGCTGAGGCATATGTAAAACGTCTTGCCTCACGCCTCACGCCCCACGCCTTTTAAAATATTGACTCTCACTATTTCAATTTCAAATTATGTGAATTCAAAAATACGAATCTTTTTGTTGTCCTTTATTCAGGTCACTCAATATGTATAAAATAAGCTTCCATAAAATATAATATTTTAATCTTAAAGGTAAGATAAATTATCTGTATATATACCTTAAACTCACAAATTTAACATTACATTGTCAACCCATAGCTAATCTTCATTCAACACATCTAAATAATGGCAATATGTTGCGAACCCAATCAAAGTCGAATATTGACAATAGTGCTCATTCCTTTCCTTATTTTCTTGATTTCAGTTTCATTTAGTTATTTGATTTCTACACATTAGGGTGGTACATAACTTGGGTTGGTTCGAATTTTTTAATTACCAAACCAAACCAATATAGTCGGATTTTTCTCGGGGGTTTTCGGGTTTCCCCGGTAAAATTTTAATAGCATAAAATATGTAACTTATGCTCCAAATATTTGTTTTAGTCCTAATAGGATATATCTATATAATGTATTTTCCAAGAAAATATAATAATAATATGAGATGAGTCATAACATTATACTAATATATTCAATAACATAGATAATAAAATCGCACAAAGAAAATATTACTAATTAATAAACCATTATAAAATTAAAGTAATCTAAAAATACTATATAGGTCGTGCTAAAATAAGTACACCTAATAAGTACTATTAATTACCCAACTAGGCATATAAAAAAAGATAAACTAGGTTATACATTTTCATTATAAATCAATGCAAAACTAAAAAATATATGTCTAACACTATTGTCATTCCTAGTGTTGAATTGAATTTCCTTTATTAACATTAGCATTGATTTGAACTTTACTTGACTTACTACCTTTATGGGCTATAATATTGGAACATTCAAGAATGTTAAGTCGGGTTGGTTTTAAAGTTAAAACTGTGAACAAGTTTAAGAAATATTTATAAATTATATTACAATAAATATTTATATGCATAAAATATTTTTTAAAATTGTATAAATGTTATGTCGGATAAGGATTAAAAGCAAAAGATGAAAGGGAAAAACTCAGATTAAGGGGATATCTGCAAGACTGTAACATTCATTTCTTAGCTAAGGTGCAAGAAAGCCTCATCTATGACAATTCTGTGTGAAATCTGTAACCGTGTTTTTACATGTAAACTGCTTGGCTCAACATGTAAACCCCTTCTTGAATATTGTCCGAAATCCCAGTTCTCTCAACATATTGTGAATTTTGCCAAGGATATTCAAACTTGAAAGAAGTGAAAGAAAAATCCCGACAAAGGATGTTCAATATGTGTTATATACCTCTAAAACATAACAATTTACTTATATACACAGTGCAATTTTTCGACGAAGGTGGTCAATTGACCACCCTGACCATGTGGCATCGCCATTGATATTGTTGATAAAGATGGGATTTGCAGGATTATGAAAAGGTTCATGGATGGCTGCACTGCTGATGAGGCTGGACTTGCAATTTGCATAGGAAATAGGAAACAAAATTTCAGTATGAGTCTTGACTCGTCAAGAAGAAAACCTTTGTCAATTGAAGAACGGCTAATAACTGAGACCAGTCAAGATGAAAAACCAATAATGAACTCACAAGAAATTCATTCTAGATTTATCAAGTAATACAAGGGAGTGTCCTCTATGCAGGAGAGTGTTTCTCGAATACGCTATATAACTTACAACAATGAACAGTTGATTTCTGTTTTTTCACAAGGTCGCGAGGGAAAAGATAATTAGTAGACAAGTTGTGGTTCAAACTCTGCAAAATCAACTGAACCTGACTCAATGGGTTTCATGAGATATGCGGCCAATAACTCAGAAGCCAGAGCTGCAATCAGAGGGATCCTCTTGAAATTCTTCACAAGTGGAATGTCATCAGTCTCCCCAACAGCAAGTAATTTTTGGTTAATCTCCACCATCCTGTCCAACTTCCTCTTGAATTCTGGGTTCTCAACGTCAAGGACAGCAGGGAAAATCCTTGCTGTTGTTCGGTTTGTCTGCACAAGATATGCTAGGTTAGTGAATATGCTATGCTCACGACCAACAACAACAACAACAACACAATAAAATTCCATCAGTGGATCTGGGGAGGGTAGAGTGTACGCAGACCTTACCCCTACCCTAGAGGGGTAGAGAGGCTGTTTCCGGGAGACCCTCGGCTCAGAGTGCTATGCTCACGACCAAAAAGGAAAAAAGATAAAGTTAGAAACAACAGTTTAACAAGTTAATTGCATGCAACAACTTACAAGGTAAACTGAGGTACCAACAACAGGTACTACATAATGTGGACTTATGTTGTGCGGACTCTCCAAAATGTAGTCGCACCCGTGTCGGACCCTTCAAAAAAACCCTACGTTTTGGATCCGACACGCATCTGGCCACATTTTCACAGAGTCTGAGCAACATAGATGTGGACAAGGTAAATATATAAATGGGCAAAATTAAATAATGTGTGGATAATTCGGGGTAGTAACAGCTGAAAGATATTCTCTTCCATGAGGTGAAAAGGGATTTTCAAAAATCTTGTTTTCTCTAGGAGCATCTGTTCATTAAAAGAACTTCTGTAACACCACCACAGACTTTAGACAGAGTCACACATCGCCAAAAACACAAGAGGGATGGTGGGTATATAAGTTAAAATGTATTAGACCCTAGTGATGCATTTTAAACCCGTGAGGACCTAGGCCCAGAGCGGACAATATCACTAGCGGACTGAGCTGTTACAACTTAACACTTTTGACACCAACCACGTAAGTAATATAGCACTTAAGATGCTAGGCGGGCTAATAAAAATGGAAGTCTGATTTGTTATAATGAAGTGTGACTGAAATAGCATCCCAAAGATTTCTAGCCCAAGGGTAATGAAGAATAGAACATATAGAATTGCATAATCCACAGCAAGCTAATCAAGCAACGATAAAGAAAGAGTAAGATACGGCCAAGTGATCACCTCAATGATGACATGCATGTCAAATTCTTTGGTGTTAAGCCCAATGCCTTCATAGAAATCTGTTCTTTGGCAGTCATTCAAGTACATTGTGACATAAACCTGCATTTTGGTAGTCAAAATATAAGTAAGATTATTGCCAAACAGGTGAAACAATATCTATATAGAAGGCAATGTGAAAGCCTATCAGTTGGCTAATCATAATGAAAGGATATTCAAATGCAGGTGGTTACCGAAAGGCAGAAGAAGCGAGACCACAACTTTGCCTTCCAGTCATTGAGGAACTGAGGCTGTGCTTTCATCAAAGCAGAGAAGAAATCACCGTGGCGGTTCTCATCCTGGCACCAGTTCTCAAAGTAATTGAAGATTGGATAACATGTGTACTCAGGATTGGCCTTGAGATGCCTGTATATGGTAATGTACCTCCAGTATCCAATTTTCTCAGACAAGTAAGTTGCATAGAAAATGAACTTTGGCTTGAAGAAAGTGTATTTTCTCGCTTTTGTCAAAAAACCCAAGTCCAATGCCAAATTGAAATCAGATAATCCCTTGTTCAAGAACCTGCAAAATCCCGACCGCCCAAACCTTCTCAGTACTCATAATTCTAGTAAGTGATTTTGTGACGGATATTTAATATTTCTGATCAACCATGCCCAAAGAGAGTAAAACATGAGCTTACCCAGCATGACGAGCTTCATCCCTGGACATGAGGGAGAAAATCTCTGCGACGACGGGATTAGTTTTCTGCATAAATAACTCAAGCATTAGTTGGTTATAGGAAGACAAACAGAAGGGAGAAATTAAATAATAGACAGATTTACAAGTGGTCATTCAAAAATAGCCACGCTTTCAAAAGTAATTGAAATTTTAGCCACTTTTCATGTAAAGATAAATCTGAGCGAAAACACTGTTCGAAACCCGGAAAATACGCCAGTATAGTATGCTTGAGTTCCAGCATAAGTATACTGGAACTCTAGCATATTATACTGGAGTTCCAGCATAATATAATGGAGTTCCAGCATAAGTACACAGAACTCCAGCATAATATACTGGAGTTCCAGCAAAGTATACCGGTCCAGTATAATATGCTGGAAGTTCATACACAAGTGTTCGAATCTCCAGTATATTATGCTGGAACTTTCCATGTGTTGAAGTTTCAGCATAATATGCTGGAAGTTCATACACAGGTGCACCGAGCTCCAGATGACCCTCGGCAAGAGACTCGAAAGACCTTACCACTACCTTGAAAGGTAGAGAGGTTGTTTCAGATAGACCCTCGGTAGGAGACTCGAACTTGACACCTACGTCAAGGACTGAAGCCAGCACGACCGCTGGACCAGATGACCATTCGTACACACTACCCTTAGAAATCAAACTATAACTTAGAAATAACACTTATTCTTCAAACAATGGCTGCAAGTCACTATAATCTAAAGAAACAAAGAAACACCAACAACACCAACAACCCAGTAAAATACCACCAGTGGGGTCTGGAAGGGTAGAGTGTACGCAGACCTTACCCTACCCAGAGGAGTAGAGAGGCTATTCCTGGGAGATCGTCGGCTCAGAGGGGGTAAAAAGAATTGGAAAACATTCCAATTTCACTTTAACAGAAGCTAAAAAGTAAACTAGACAAGCTCAGACCCCTTGAACCAAATACTTATACTAACATTTTCACAAAAACTACAATAACAGCACACTCGATGATATGATTGATCAAATTGCTTCACTAATTATGTTGATTTCAGAACAGAAAGTCTGAAGAACCCATTGAATTGCATATAATATCTATGATTAACACTAAAAACAGGAGTTAGAAAACAAGAAATAAATACCTTGAGCCTCCTTCCAAGCTCCTTGTAAAGAAGAAAACCAGAGAACTCAGCAGTGCAAGACCTTTCCAAGAATTCAACAAATATTTGCCTAAGAGGTCCCTGAATTTTATCAGCAGCTTCTTTAAACTCCTTGTTCCTAACAAAATGAGTCTGATTATAATCAGTCTTGAATTCCTGCAAGAGAGCTTCAAACTCAGCTTCATTCAAGTTCTTGTTGATTTCAGTGTTGAAAAGTGTCTCCATTTCATCAAAATCAGTTGTGTAAAATCTTGGTGTCAAAAGGGATTCTTTAATTCCTTGTTTCTGAGCTTTCTTGGTTGGTTTTGAAGTTGGTGGAGTTGTGGTGGCTGACATTCTCACTGTGAACGGCAGTCTGCGGTTGCTCAGCCGTGGAGTAGTGGTGGTGTTAAAGGTGTTGAATTTGGTTATTGGTTTTAGTAAAGCCATTTCTGCTGCCATTTTTTTTCAGCAGAAACAACAGTTCTTTGAAAGAAGTGAAGCTAAGGGAAATGAGAGGTGGAGGGGAAATATATGAATTAAGATGACAGTGATGGAATCTAATCTCATCCAATGAAATCTTGAGGATTAAGTGGGTTTTCGACACGTGGCAGTCTGTGATGGGCCAGCTCGATTACATGGTAGCCTAGTAAGTTTTGTATGTTTGTGTCAGTTGGAAAGTAGTAATAGTTGTGGTCTATGTTTCTCCATGTAGATTTCTCAAGATTTTTCTTTTATTTTTTTTCATAGATTTCTCAAGATATTCACCAGTACTACTGGTTGAAAAAAATTTCTATTTGTATTTAATCTTTATGAGTTTCTTTCATGTGGTCTTTTTGATTGGTTACTACTCACTCCTGTGTTTGTTAATTTATGTAAATGAATGGATCCTGTTTAATAGCCTGTTTGGCCAAGTTTTTTTTTGGGCTAAAAGTGCTTTTTTGGCTAAAAATTGATGTGTTTGGCCAAGCTTTTGGAAGGAAAAACAGTGCTTTTGGGGAGAAGCAGAAGCATTTTTGGAGAAGCAGAAAAAAGTAGCTTCTCTCCAAAAGCACTTTTTTGAGAAACACTTTTGACAAAAATACACTTAGAAGCAGTTTTCAAAAGTTTGGCCAAACACTAATTACTGCTTAAAAGTGTTTTTCAAATTAATTAGCCAAACACAAACTACTTCTCACCAAAAGTACTTTTTTAACCAAACATGCTATAACTGATACTACTCTGCGGTCCAAAATAAGTGATTTTTTGGATGTTTTTACACGGATTAAGAAATTCACATTTTAACATTAATTAGCTATAAAATTGATCATATTAATCTTTACTATCTCACATAAACACTCCAAACACATATTCCAACACTATTTACTCCAAGGACAATGTAGGAAAAAACAATTAATTCATTCTTGAAATGTGATAAAATCACCTATTTTGGACCACAAAAAAAAGGTCAAAAAATCACTTATTTTGGACCATAATAAAAAGGCCGAAAAATCACTTATTTTGGACCACACAAAAAAGGTCAAAAAATCACTTATTTTGGACCATAAAAAAAGGCCGAAAAATCACTTATTTTGGACCGAGAAAGTAGTACTTGATAATGTACTGATGTAATTTCGTACTTCCAAGGGGGAAATATCGCCGGGCATATATTCATGTTTAAAAATTTATTAAAATTGTAACGAATAATAGATATGAACTCATAAGTTTTAAATTTAATAAATTCAATACTAAAAACCTTAATATTGAGTCCATAGAGTTTAAATCTTAAATCCGTCACCCCATAGAAGAATAACATAAAGAAGGAAAGTTACTAACAATTTATAGCTTTTCTTTCACCACTAGTAGCAACTTTCCTACCTTAGTTGTTTCTTCTTATCTTGCCAAACTAGCAAGAACAAAAGGGAAATATAGCATGAGACTAAGGTCCAAACGGAAAAAAAATTCAAAACATTCCAATAGAAAACAAACGTGGAATAAGAAGCTGCAAAATCAAATTTACACACATCTATCTATTTGTTGTCCAACAATTTTTCCATAACCCTATAGCTTCACATCTTGTTGCAAACTATTCACACCGTTTTTTAAGAGAAAATAAAAGGAGACTTTGCATGGAGTTGGACAAAAGTATGAACAATTTAAGAGAAAAGAGCTACTCATCAATCTATCTACAATTTTGAACCCCAACAGGATCTGCTCTCTCATCTCAAGCAAGACCCTGTATTATTTCAAACACAATTCTGCAAATCGTTTCTGATCTTGTCAACGAAATGTGACAAAGTCACGTATCTCGGTCAAGTATTCCCAAGCTTTGCCAAATGCTATCCTTGAAGAGAGCAGATTTTCTCAGCCAGTGCACAACGTAAAACGGAAAAGACTCAAAGGGGGGAGTTCCTTGTACTGTATGCTAGACCTGAAACAAAAATGGTAATGTCAACAAACAACAACAACGTAGTAAAATCCCACCAGTGGGGTCTGGGAGGGTAGAATGTACGCAGACCTTACCCCTACCCCGGAGTGGATAGAGAGGCCTGTTTCTGGGAGACCCTCGGCTCAGAGACTACAGCCCTAATTAATATGGTAATGTCATTTTGATTAATATCCAAAAGACTACAGCAGTCTCTGATGACAATTTTTACTGTTCAAGAACCAAAACTTATCAAGAAAGAGGAAATGATAGCAAATAATGCCATTAATCTTTTATAACTACAGGGGGTGATAGATCATTTAGAGAGACGAACAAGTGCCAGCAACAGCCTAAAACATATTATCGATCCAACACTCTCAAACACAATACAGTTCCTGAACCTTCTGATTGAGTATGCATCTTGAAGTATAACATCGATGAAGCCAAAGCAATGGCTCTTTAATCTTGGTTCTACACTGCACATGTGCCTGGTGTGTGTATCTAATTCATACTGTGGTTCGTGTTATCAACCATTCAATAGAGTAACAATATATGTGGTCCTAGTCTTTACATAGAACTAGAGTACGGATATGCTTAAAGAAAATAAGCAACAACAACAACACAACGACCCAGTACAGTCCCACAAGTGGGGTCTAGGGAGGGTAGTGTGTACGCAGACATTACATCTACCCCGATGGGGTAGAGAGGCTGTTTCCGATAGATCCTCGGCTCAAGAAGACGAAAAGACAAAAAGAGACGCTTAAAGAAATAAGCAGTGAAAGAAAATAAAAAAAATTGATACCTTTGGGCTACGTTCATTTACTGGTGTCATATACTGAGCCGAGCTATTTACTTCTTCCGAGTGCTCTTCTACATTAGATCCACTTCCTAGAGTGGAGCTCTTTACGCTTTCTTTTTCTTGTTCAAGAGAAAACCAAAAAGGATGATAATCATTTCTCCCGTCGTCATCCTTGTTTTTGAAGATTTTCTTCATGTTATCACCATTCATATTCTCTGAATTTTCTGGCTGTGCGACTCCTTTATCTTCTGCAGAGTTATCTCCAACCTCAATATCAACTTTCTCCGTTAAACTGGAGATTCTTCGTATATAATCACCAGAATCAGAATAAGTATCTCCTGTTCCTTCCCTGCTTTTTAAAGTATCCTCTATCTCCTCATATTCCAAATTCCGCAAAATTTCAGGAAGTGTAAGTCCACTATCCTCTGGAAACATCGTTCCCATCTCAATATCTATCTTCTCTTTTGAGCTAGTGATATTTCCCGCAAAGTTGGAAGTTGGTCGCTCAATCATTACAGGGTCATTTTCTTTAACGATCACTCGAAAATTATTTAAGGAAGGCGGGATCCTGGAAAAGAAAACTTCTTTGATATTTTCAATCATCCCCCTATTATAGGGATTCTCCTTCTTATCATATCGATACCTGAAGTTTTCATAAGTAGTCTGCAAAAAGTGACCGAAAAGAAAAAACAAAAGAAACGGTTCTGTAAAAAAACATGAAGCTACACATCAGATTTATATTTCAAGCAGGTAAATTAGAGAACTGTAAGCAAGCATTCAATTGTAAGAGCATATCTTAACACATCTATGCAGGGTGGGGCGGGGAAGGGGGTTAGAGGACTCAAAACTAGGGGAAGAAAAAGTTCATGATATTGTCTTTAGAATTTCACTAACATACTGTACCATATATATTGGACTTCTCTAGCTCCTAAACCCTGAAGGAGAAATGAGATTTGAACCTCTGCTGTTGATGAATTTTAATTGGCTTTTCGGAATACTATGACCAGCAAGCCAGAAGGCAAATCAGTAATGAACCTCATGAGTGAAATGAAGAAAATAGTCCACGGAACAACTCAACTAATGCAGTATGCTCTATTCATCACCAAGAGTATTAGAGCCACTATACTGGGATTCTCATAATCTTCGATGCATTGTAGATTATTGTCCGAAGAGTACGAAAAATTATGGAAGTGGATCCTTAGTGCAGTGTTGTAAAAAGCGAGGGCTTCCTCGCTTAAAGCAAGAAGCGAAGCGAAGCGAGGCATCTGGCGCTTCTACTGAAGCGTAGCAGATTTACAAAATCGTCCGCTTCTCCTGAAAAAGCGAGAAGCGATGAAGCGATGCGAAGCGTAAGAAGTGAGCGCTTCTCTTTATAACTGAGCTGCCAACGCATTTAATTAAAAAGGCTATCTTTTTTTAAAAGACCATCGAGCCGGCAGCAACAGAGGCAACCTAGGGTTCAAATTTTCTACACTTTTCAACTTCGAGATCATCAAGTTTGGTCTCAGGTATGTGATTTCTTCTTCTTCCTCCTCCTCCTCCTCCTTCTTCTTCTTTTTCTTTTTCTTTTTCTTTTTCTTTTTCTTTTTCTTTCGCTGTTTCAGTGTCCAAATAGCAGCGAAATGCTGGCGAAATTTTTTTTCCCCTTTAGTTTTTCTTTCTCATTCTTCTCCTCTTCTACTTCTTCTTCTTCTTCTTCTTCATTTTCTTGCACTGTTTCAGTGATAAAAATGCTGAAATGCTGCCCATTTTTTCGTTTCAGTTATACTGCCCTTTTTCGTAGTTGATGAGAAAGAATAAGTTGAAGAAGTTGACAAGCAATATAATAATGAGAGTGGAATACAAGAATTTGGCAATCTTGTAGAAGAATAGGATGCTCATGTTGTACTTTAATTGATGCTACTCTTTAGTTTTTACATTGACGTATTGAACATTTGCTTACAGTTACATATGTTGTCTATGCAGTATTTATTTTAATATTTTTTTTTTCCGCTTCACTTCAAAAAAGCGAGCGCGTCGCTTCTCGCTTTAAGCGAAAAGGGGCTTGTCGCTTTTCCTCGCTTCACGCTCTTCGCTCTTCACAACACTGTCAGTGTAAGTTCCTAACCTTTTGGATGGGGTGGTAGTGGGGTTTACTTAATAAATTCTGTACTAACGTTAAATCCATATCATAGCCCGATATTTTAAGAGCTCAATCCTTGGAAGTCAATATTCTAAGCAACGACATCTTGAAGAACAACAGGAGTAAGAAGTTAAGAGGACACACTGGTTCCAATTAAACATCAAAACAAACTTAAGGGGATAGTCTTAACAGATGTCAGCAGGTTCACTTTCACATATTATTACTCTACGCGCTTGGAGATGTCAGCAGGTTCACTTTCACATATTAATAGAAGTTGCAGCTCAAAACAAAGCGCAGAGATCCAACTAGATGTTTAGATGGACAATCAATAAAGCTTGGTATTCATGTGCTCTGATGTCCTAGCAGTCGGAAATTCCTGTTAGCTTGGAGTAATTCATACTGCAGGATATATTTTAACTATGAACAGGCGCACATACAATATACTTTAACTAAAATGGAAAGACATGATTCACCATAGAAAAAAATGCAATTTTAGGATGAAGATTCTACAAATGTCAATTCATCATAAGACAACTCATATTGCAGATAATATTGTAGATGAACCATAACTGATTTGTCAGCATACATCTTGGTTAGAAATTTCACCTGGTTAGTGCTAATCAGGTAAAAGTGGAAAATAGTAAGGCCACCAACAAACCAAACAGCAATGAAGCAGTATACAATGAGAACATCCGACAAGATATCTTGTGAAATAGCTCTCCATACGTTGCCACCATGATGAAGAATACTGACCAAAGATACGATGAAGACATATATGCATAATATGGTTGACGTAGATATGAACAAGTAGAAGAATCTGTAATTCCGCTGCAACCAAGTGGGAAATAAAAAAAATTCAGAAAATTATACAAAGGTGGAATGAAGTCATAATATCTCATTTAAAGTGATGTCTAGTATCTCAGTGCTTTATGATCTTGAGTAACAGAAGTAACTTCATTTCTCTGAGGACATAAATTTGCATGACAACTTACAATCAAACAACAACAACAACAATATACCCAGTAAAATCCCACTAGTGGGGTCTGGGGAGAGTAGAGTGTACGCAGACCTTACCCCTACCCCGAAAAGGGTAGTGTACGCAGACCTTACCCCTACCCCGAAAAGGGTAGAGAGGCTGTTTCCCAGAGACTCTCGGGATGACAACTTACACTCCCAAGTGATATAGTAGAAGAAAAGAAGAATCTTCCATTTTGTTTGTATTATCACTAGATCATTTATAACAAGAACTGAAAGGAAATACAATGATATTGATATCTCAAGCTATGAAATAAAAGGAACTACGCTTAACCCTCTTCATGCTTTCTCCAATTCTTTAACCTCTCTTTTTGTACAACTCATACTCTAGCAAAGGATTATCTAATTTCTCGCGCATTCACTAAGATATAACCATCACTCTGCATATATTCCTCGCCATCAATGAATTTGTTCTTTCCCATTCAACAATATTTGTGATGAATGTCAATAGAATCATACTTCATATGGCTGATTCACATCTCATGCCATCACTTATATCATTTCATAAGGCTGATTAGCATCTCCTGCCAAACTAATATATGAGTACGCTCCACTTTTCCTCAACATAATGGCTTTCCCTGATAATCTACGAAAATTATTAAGTAGAAATCCAGAATTATGCTCTTGAAAAAAAAGACTCTATAGCTGAATTGTGAGAAAAAGTTATATTGAATTTGGCTAGCATGAGCTTTTACTTTTTGTATGCAGTCATGGAATTTTATTCATTTCACAATGCAAGAATTATTTCAACTTACACATAACCTATGTTGCTCGGACTCTTCGAAAATATCAATGGGTGCGTGTTGGATCCTCCAAAAATAGTGTATTTTGGAGGATCCGACACGGGTGCGGCAGCAGTTTTGGAGAGTCCGCGCAACATAGCACATCACCATAATTGTGACACAAGAAGACAGTTTATCAATTGGTAACAAAAACAACCCAAATCTAGTTCAAGTCTGCTTGAAAAAATGCATAGTCAGCTATACGTACAAGTCCAATGCACTGACCAACCCAGGGACAATGATGATCAAATCTTTGAACACAATTGTTGCAGATAGAACAATGAGATGAACGAGGAGGACGATACAGCAAACATGTATCACAGTACTTGACTTTAACTGTGTGTCCATTCACGATTACATCTTTTGTTCGTGGAAGTTTCAAATGAGGAGTTCTACCGTTGACCCATTCCATGGAAGGGGTATGTATATCAAATGTTTCATCAGATTCAGGAGGTGTTGTGTTTCTTGGGACGATTCCAGGATCTCTACTAGATGTCATAAAGAGAAAAACTATATCCTGCATAAGATATTAAAGAATCGGTCAGCAGCTTCAACATTCCAGTCATATCAGTCAGCTACAGATTATACATTTACTCACAATTAACTCCAAAGGGAAAAGAATAAGTTATCCAAAAAGGGAGAACGCAGAATGCAGAATCACCCACGTCTACTAATTTAAGGATGATGAAGAAACTCCGTACCATAATGGTAAGAACTACTCCAATCCCAAGTATAGGATACCAAGGGCCAGCATCTTTGTGCTCTTTGATACGATGTCTGATTACACAAGAGACCTTAATACAAAATGCAAGTGCTGGGCCAGCAATCAAAAGTGTCGATAGAAACAAAGATGCCACGTCCGGACCGAAGATCAATCTTCCTCCCCATATGAATTTCTGGTAACATTTAAAAGCAAAAAAGTGAAGGTAAGAGATATGGTATAGAGAGGTCTGAATAATTCATTATATTGAAAGATACTATTACTGTGAAACTAAGAACAACTTGACCATATGAAACAAGCGATTTAAGAATATAAAAATTGCATCATCTTGGTTTTGCAAAATTTCAGCTGGATGAAAGCAGACTTTTACTGATAATTGTCATATGAACAAGCAGTTTAAGAATATAAGGAGATGAAAGCAGCATCTTCAAGTTCAAATATAAACAACTTGCATAAAGTCCGCAATTTTAAGTGAAAATTGTCATTTATGTAAACCCAAATCATAGCTATCAATGCTTCACTTATTACCAATTAATCATTCTTAAAACAGATAGAGCAAAGAGAAGAAAGAAAAGAATTAAATTCAACTCATCAAATCGTTAAACAACAACAACAAAAAACCCAACGGATTCTCACAAGTGGTGTCTGAGAAGATTAGGGTGTACGCAGTAGATAAGGGTGGTCAACTGACCACCCTTTGTCGAGAAATTGCACTGTGTACATAGGTAAAATATTACGTTTTAGAAACATATAACACATATTGAACAACCTTTGTCGGAAATTTTTTTCGCTTCTTTTAAATTTGAACACCCTTGAGAAAATTCCTAGCTTCGCCATTGACCTTACCCTACCCTGGGAGGGCAGAGCTTCGCCACTGACCTTACCCTACCCTGGGAGGGCAGAGCTTCGCCACTGACCTTAGCCTACCCTGGGAGGGCAGAGGATGTTTCCGTTAAAGAAAATTGTGCAATTAGCTAGTCCATGCTGTATAAACACTGAAGCCCTTAAAGTTTCAGCTAAAAAACGCACCTATCCAAATTCAACATGACTAAACATCTAAATTGCTTATATACAAAAATTTCACATGGTTCTGACAATTCCCACTATTCTTTTCTATGAAGTAATACATATGGGATATTAAAACATAAAACACAAAACAACAAGAACAACCCAGTACAATCCTACTAATGTGGTCTGGGGAGGGTCCGAAACACTCTCGGCTCAAGAAAAGGTACTTACATTGCTTCCCTTCCAAACCTGATAAAGCCTCAGAGGTTTATGTCTTTCACGAACCATAACTTTGAAAATTTGGAATATAAGGAAACAAAACAACCCAAAAAAAATCTCAACTTTCTGGATTGCTATGCTTCCAATCCCAAAATAACAATCAAGCTCCTTTTCTTATCCTCCTATTAATCCATGTAGATAAATCATATCAAATTCAAGAACATTAAGCAATTACAAGTCTTGAGGAGGGTTTCAAGAAATGGGGTTTGGACATAAAATATGTAGCAAAAGAGAGAGAAAGAGAAAGTCTCTTTAGATTTTTTAAAATTTTTTTTTTTTGGTTTTGACACAAAATATGTGATCAAGAAACAGCTGCTTTTTGTTGTTGTGTTTATGTGTCAAACGGATTTACCCAGAAAGGATTCTTCCCCCTATTCTCTACTTTCTTCCTCTCCCTCTCTCTCTCTTCTCTTCTCTCCAAAAATATTGATGAAATGTACCTATCCAATTTGTGTGAAATTCTCCAATTATGCTTTTTCTCTTTCTCTCTCTCTCTTGAATTTCTCTTTTCTCTAATTAAATTTAAATTTTTTTTTTAAATAATAATTTGGGTTTCAGTTAACGAACTTTTGTTTACTATCTTTCTATTTCTCTCTGCCGATATTCCGTTATCTGGTTGTATCTACTTCTATTTTGAACCTGGCTATAAATGGAATTAGTAACAAACAATGCAAGAACAAAATAAAATTATATTTATTATACCTAAACATAATTACAAGTAACTCCAGATAATTAGTGGAATTACTAATCTACTCCCTCCGTTCACTTTTACTTTGCATGTTTTGACTTTTCACGCCCTTAAAAAATAATAAATTAAGTGCATAATTTATCATGATACACATATTTATTGAAGGTAATTTTTGACGTGACTAATAAAGTTGTTGCCATGTGGCCAGGAGATCACGAGTTCGAGCCGTGGAAACAGCCTCTTGCAGAAATGCAGGGTAAGGTACGATGACCCTTGTGGTTCGGCTCTTCCCCGAACCCCACGCATAACGGGAACTTAGTGCACCGGGCTGCCTTTTTGTTACACATATTAATTGATGCATATTTTATTGGATTTGAGAAAATGATTTGAAATGCTTAATAAATATTATGGGTATAACCGAAAAATCTATTTTGAGTATACATACCAAGTAAAAGTGATCGGAAGGAGTAGTTGATAAGGTAAGTAATTTGCTACAAGTATACAAATATATGCTAAATTAAAGTGATTAAGTGACGGTGTAAAAGGAATTTACATTATCAATGTATATAATTAAAAAAATTTGGAGAAATTTATTCTGTTTATGCATGATAAACTGGGAAATAGTAAATTGTGATAAAAGTAAATTTGACATTAATTGTGATAAATGGAATTCTTTATTATGTTAGAAATTGGATTCTTTATTATGTTTAGTCCCAAATGAAATGTCGTAATTTATAGTGATTTTGTCCAGCTGCAACTCTAAACTTGGTTAATTAATTCTCGGTTATAGAATTAGTTAAATTGGTTTTGGATGATAAATTTTCCCTAGAAATATTATTCTTAAGTAGCCTTTTTGTTAAGTGGTATTTGGCTTTTGAATTAGAGTGTAATTAGGTGTAATTGCATAATGATAAGCTTTTCTTATTAAGTAATTCTTTGTTAATTGATTTTATTTGAGAGGAGCAATAACACTCTCCAATTTTCTAGGAGAAGGTTAGTAGGCACTTGAGCGTCTTTCCTTTCATTTTAGTAGCAGTAATGTTATTCTAATATTTCCATATTCTTAGAATTCTATTACTACCCGAGGTATCTTTTCTTTTGGTTTTTCTACTATCTTGTTGTTTCTAGTGCTTTCCTGTTTTTACGCTATTGTATTTCTTTTGCATACTTGCTTTGAGCCGAGGGTCTATTAGAAACAATTTCTCTATCTATACAAGATAGGATTAAGGTTGCGTATTTACTATTCTCTCCAAACCTCATTGGATTACATTAGATTTGTCGTTATTGTTATAATTTCCTAATAAGGTGAAATTTGCCGGGTGTAAAGTAAATTGTGTAATTAAACTAAATTATGTAATTACTTGACAAACAAATAAGCTAAACCATGTAATAACTTATACTCCAATTGTTCTCAGTTACTCTCTAAACGCACCTGTTAATCAGTGGCGGAGCCAGAGTTTTTATCGAGAGGCGTCAAAATATAAAAAACTATAGGTATATCGAAAAGTTAAGAGGAGACAACGCATAATAAATGTTAGTATACTGTATTTGTAAAATAATTCTGGATAAAATAAAATAATATACAAACAGAAATGTAAACGAAACAAAAGTTAATCCGAGCCCACTGAATTCACAGTGTTTCCTTAAGGAATTTAATCCCCTCCTAGTACCCAAGGTTATGAATTATTTTCTCCCAGTAGAACGAATTACACACTGGTGTTTCAGTGAACACAAAGTTCGGTAGCAAATCACACTTACTGTTACTTTCTTAAAAGTTAAAAGTATGCAGAAGAAAGGAAGAGAACTCAGAAAATCGTTTGGAAAATCTTAGAGAATGGACTTGTATTTATAGCCAATGTTGGGTTGAAATCTGAAAAGGTGCAACTAGGGGTGTTCATAAAAATCCGAAAAACCGAACCAAACCGACCAAAAAAACCGTTACATTTTAGGTTTGGTTTGGTTTTGGTTTTGAATTTTAAAACCCTGTCAAACTTGGTTTGGTTTTGGTTTCAATCAAAAAATAATCGAAAAAATCGAATCAAACCGACTATCAAAAGTAGCTATTTAAATTTATTATTACGCCTATATATATGTATATTTTTTATATAAAGTTTCTAAAATTTTATGGTATACATTATTCATTTATATTTCTAGTCTAGTTCTTTGCTATTTAATAATCTAATTCTTTGCCTTTACATTCTAGTTTGATTGGTAATTTTCTTTCGCTAAGTATAAAAAAAATTATATCATGCTAATAAATCAATTTCTAATTGAGTACTTAAATTATTCATCACTATTTTATTCAATTATCATCAATATATCTTGGTAAATGATAAATTTCTCAAATAGTAATTGATTTGATAGTGTTATGTTGAAAATGTAGTCGCCAAAATATGCGTTTGGTAGTGTATGTTCCATATTTAAGAAAAAACCCGATAAATAACCGAAAAAACTGACAAAAACCGAATCGATAAAAAATCGACTTAATTGGTTTGGATTGGTTCCAATATTTGAAAAACTGACTTACTTGGTTTGGTTTCTTTTTTGGGAGAAACCGACCCAAACCGAACCATGAACACCCCTAGGTGAAACTCTTCAGAATGGTTGTTTATGCAAAATGGCCATAGCATAAATATCATAACATAAATGGCTATTTACTCAACAATAAACCGGGAATTCAAGGGGAGGTTAATTTTCAGTTACAAAACTGAAAAACGGAAAACTAATAACGGAATTAGATTTAATATTAACATTCTGTTATTAAAACGGATATTTAATAATATTTCTGTTAATATTTACCATTAACAAATAAATTTGGTCCAAAATATTTATCAATCAATCGATCATTTAACCGAATTCGAATCCGAAGTCGAGTGAGCGACGACTACGGCGCGAGACTTGCCTCTTCTCAACTCTTTAAGAGCTAGAAGAAGAGCAATTGCTTATATACCCATTAAAAACCTCTTTCTCTTCCAATATGGGACAATGTCCAATATTAATATTTTACTATTAACAAATAAATTTAGTCAAAACAATTAATCAATCAATCGATCATTTGACCAAATCCGAATCTGAATCCGAAGCCGAAGACGAGTCGAGCGAGTGACGACGGCGGCGGCGGCGGCGCGAGGCTTGCCTTCTTCTCAACTCTTTAAGAGCTGGAAGAAGAGCAATTACTTATATACCCATTAAAAACCTCTTGCTCTTCCAATATAGGACAATGTCCCTTTGTCAAGGAGGGAATATCATGAAACTTAATATTTCATTTTCCCTCCATTTCCCATTCACCCATTTTTAAACTACATTAGCTTAATAACCCAACAATCCCCCACATGAATGGGGAATGGCTATATCACAGAAATATGCATGAAAAACTGTGTGATTCGCAAGCAAGGATTAATTGCATCTGGATAAGTAGGTTTCCCTTTGAACTATCCGTAGTGAACTTATGACGGATATACTCGGCCAATCGGTAGATTTGATATCTTTGAACCGTCGAACTTTGGTGTATACCTAGACAATCATAAGTCACACAATCAACCCTTAACCGTCTTCGGTTCTCATTGTTTGTTCGTTTAAGCCATGAACACCTCCTGGTTTCATAAGTGCGTAGAGAACTGGCCTTACAAATTCTCCTTGAAGCGGTTAACACTTCACACTTATATAGGTGATTTCTAAACGTGTCATTCCGTAGATACACTATTTGACATACCCCGTATCAAATTTAAAAATCATTAAAAAACCTTAATGCTTTATCCTTGGTATTGAACATTGTCTCATCACGAGAATGGACCAAAATTTTAGTTGACAATGTTGAACCGTCATTAATGACTTTGTTTGATCTCCTTGAACCTAAATCTTGGGATCTCCAGTCTTCTAGGTAGAGTTACCGCCACAATGACTTGTTCTCGGCCATAGTACTATTCCCCTTGATGATTTCTCAACTATCTCTCTAGTTATGCCTTTTGTAAGTGGATCCGACACATTATCGCTTGACTTTACATAGTCAATCCTGATAATTCCTCTAGAGAGTAATTGCCTAACGTTTTATGTCTTCGTCGTATATGACGAGATTTACCGTTATACATAACGCTCCCAGCCCTTCCAATTGCCGCTTGACTATCGCTATGTATGCATATTGGTGCCAACGGTTTGGGCCAAAATGGAATGTCTGCCAAAAAATTCCGGAGCCATTCAGCTTCTTCACCGGCTTTATCTAAGGCTATGAACTTAGCCTCCATTGTAAAGCGGACAATACAGGTTTGTTTGGACGACTTCCAAGATATCGCTCCTCCACCAATAGTGAATGCATATCCACTTGTGGACTTAGAATCAGTTGAACCGGTGATCCAATTTGCATCACAGTATCCCTCAATCACCGCAAGATATTTACTGTAGTGAAAAGCAAAGTCCTGGGTATGTTCTAAATATCCCAAAACTCGTTTCATTGCCATCCAATGAGATTGACCTGGATTGTTCGTGTATCGACTCAATTTATTTACAGAACAAGCTATATCTGGTCGCGTACAATTCATGATGTACATTAAGCATCCCAACACATGAGCACAATCCAATTGTGATATGCTTTGGCTTTTGTTCTTTTCTCATGCAAGATTCACGTCAATTGGAGTCTTTGCAACTTTTAACCCCAAGTGTTTGAATTTTTCAAGTACTGTCTTAATATAATGAAATTTTGACAATGCCAGACCTTGAGAAGACTTATGGATCTTAATTCCCATAATTAAATCATCAACTCCCAAGTCTTTCATATCAAACTTGCCAGTTAGCATACGCTTAGTCGCATTTATGTTGGCAATGTCATTACTCATTATCAGCATATCATCCACATATAAGCAAACAATGACTATGTGATTTGGAACATTTTTATTGTACACACATTTATCACATTCATTTATCTTTAAACCATTTGACAATATTATTTGGTCAAATTTTGCATGCCATTATTTGGGTGCTTGTTTTAGTCCGTAAAGGGACTTAACAAGCCTACATACCTTCTTTTATTTACCTGGAACCACAAACCCTTCAGGTTGTTCCATGTAGATTTATTCCTCCAACTCTCCATTTAAGAAGGTTGTCTTAACATCCATTTGATGAATTTCAAGACCATAAACTGCAGCTAACGCTACTAACGTTCGTATGGACGTAATTCTTGTAACTGGAGAATATGTATCAAAATAGTCAATACCTTCTCGTTGTCTATACCCTTTGACCACAAATATTGCCTTATATTTGTCAATAATGCCATCATCTTTCATTTTCCTCTTAAAGATCTATTTAGAACCCAATGGTTTATTTCCAGGAGGAAGATCAACCAATTCCCATGTATGGTTGTTCAATATGGATTTTATTTCACTATTGACTGCCCCTTTCCAAAACAATGATTCCGAAAAAGACATAGCCTTTTTAAGTGTTTGAGGCTCATTCTCCAATAAGAAAGTCACAAAATCTGGTTCAAATGAAGTAGACGTTCTTTGACGTTTACTACGTCTTGGATCCTCCTGATTAAATGTACTTTATTTTGTTTCTACCCGAGGTCGTTCAGATCCTTCACCAATCGACTCACATTCCTTTTTCTATGTATATATATTTTCAAAGAACTCAGCATTATTTGATTCTATAACCGTATTATTTTGAATGTCGGGATTTTTTTATTTATGAACCAGAAATCGATATGCTTTACTATTGGTCGCATATCCTATGAAAACACAATCAACGGTTTTCGGTCCTATTCACTTTCTTCATCATCAATCGAATCACTGTTCGCAATCTGAGCGGTACCACCCACCCTACCCTACCACCTATATCCTAAGAAGACATGATCCCAGGCCGATACTTGACATGTACCCCCTCTTCCAGGTCCATCACAAGGAAAACGAAAATCAAGATTTGCTTTATCTGGTATCAAACAGGAACTGCGAGAAAATAGAACACCTTTCAAGAGTGTCAATACTGTCACATGAATCGTAAATGCATGAATGTGATGTACCAAGAAATCCGCGGTTCCTAATGAAATTTACCCTTTTGGATTTAGGAACTTGCACTTTTGCCAAACACCTCCACACTTTAAAATAATTCAAGTTAGGGCTTTCTTACTTTCCATTTTTCATATGGAATGGATTGTGTTTTGTTATGGGGGTACTCGATTTAGTGTTCGGTTAGCCGTAAGAACGTCTTCCCCCCACAAGTTCTGTGGCAAACCAAAACTTATAAATAATACGTTCATCATCTCCTTTAATGAATAATTTTTTTCTTTCCGCAATCCCATTGGATTTGGGTGTGTATGGGGCCGTTGTTTGATGAATAATTCCATATTATATACATGTTTCTTCAAAAGGAGATTCATATTCACCACCCCTATCACTTCTTATCATTTTGTTTTTCTTGTTAAGCTGCGTTTCAACTTCATTTTTGTATTGCTTGAATGTGTCTATTGCTTCATCTTTACTATTAAGTAAGTAAACATAACACTATCGAGTACTATCATCAATAAAAGTTATGAAATACTTCTTTCCACCGCGAGATGGTATTGACTTCATATCGCAAATATCGGTGTGAATTAAGTCTAAAGGATTTGAATTCCTTTCAACCGACTTATAAGGATGTTTAACATACTTAGATTCCACACATATTTGATATTTTGATTTCTCGCATTCAAACTTAAGCAATACTTCCAAATTAATCATTTTT
Source organism: Nicotiana undulata (assembly GCA_005239495.1). NCBI lineage: Eukaryota > Viridiplantae > Streptophyta > Magnoliopsida > Solanales > Solanaceae > Nicotiana > Nicotiana undulata. Next base: position 183,887 of record ML245094.1, read on the forward strand.
CACAAGGTTTTATAATTGACATGACCCAAACGTATGCCATAATTCATTTGACTCAAGTAAGTAAGACGAAGCTGAAATTTTATTATTATTCTCAACAACCATTACATTCAGCTTGAAAAGGCCCTCAGTGCGTTATCCTCCTCCTACAAATATTTCGTTCTTACTTATTACAACCTTATCGGATACAAAAACACATTTAAAATCATTCTTAACAAGAAGACCAGGAGAGACTAAATTCTTCCTAATCTCGGGAACATGAAGGACGTTGTTCAAAGTCACCACTTTGCCAGAAGTCATTTTCAGAAATATCTTCCCACATCCTTCAATCTTGGCCGCTGCAGCATTTCCCGTAGAAAGTGTCTCTTTGGGTCCAAAAGGAGTATATGCAACAAAAGCTTCTCTAACAGCACAAACATGGCGAGTGGCTCCAGAATCAATCCACCACTCCTTAGGATTGCCCACCAGGTTGCATTCAGAAAGCATAGCACGCAAGTCATCAACATCTTCGTGCTTTTCAACCATGTTTGCTTGACCCTTCTTCTTGTCTTTCTTTAGAGCATGACAATCTGTATATTTGTGTCCAGCTTTCCCACAGTTGTATCAATTACCGTTGAACCGCTTCTTGCTTGGGTTGCTTTTCGGTTCAAAAGTCTGCTTCCTCTTTCTCTTATTTTGAGAAGTATCCTCAACAATGTTTGCTCACATTATTGTTGAGTTTCCACGGCCTCTCTTTTCAACAGTTTTTTTGTCTTCTTCGATTCTCAACCGAACAATGAGATCTTCAAGCGACATATCCTTGCGTTTTTGTTTCAAGTAGTTTTTGAAGTCCTTCCACAAAGGAGGCAGCTACTTAATCATAGTTGCTACTTGGAATGCTTCATTGATGACAAGACCTTCAGCAAGGAGATCGTGAATAATCACTTGTAATTCCTGGACTTGGATAATAATAGACTTGCTAACTACCATTTTGTAGTCCAAAAACTTTGCGGCAACGAACTTCTTCAACCCGACATCTTCAGTTTTGTATTTCCTTTCAAGCGCAATCCACTGTTCTTTTGACGTCTCTACGCCACTGTAGACGTTATACAGATCGTCCTCCAGTCTTCTAAGAATATAATTCTTGCAAAGAAAATCAGAATACTTCTACGCCTCAATCACGAGAAAGCGTTCAGTCTCTGGAGTTTCATCAGGCACCAGGAACATCTTCCTTGCTGAACTTCTGCAGACTTAAAGTAGTCAATTAGAAGAACATATTTTGCTTCCACCGCTTGAAATCAAGCCCGAAATATTTTTCGGGTTTTTCCGTCGGTGCCAATGCCGGTGTTGTTCGGCTTGTCGATGCATTGGAAGTCACCATAGGAACAGTCTGGTTCCCGTTGTCATTCGTCATTTTTTTGCTTTCTTAGAAGTTAAAAGTATGCAAAACAAAGGAGGAGAACTCAGGAAATCGTATGAAAAATATGAGAGAATGAACTTGTATTTATAGCCCAATGTTGGCTGAAAACTGAAGAGGTGCAACTCTTCAAAATGGTTGTTTATGCAAAACGGCTATAACATAAATGGCTATTTACTCAACAATAAACCGGGAATTCAAGAGGGAGGTTAATTTTCAGTTACAAACTGAAAAACGAAAAACTAATAACGGAATTGGATTTAATATTAATATTTGTTTATACTATTAACAAATAAATTTGGTCCAAAAAATTAATCAATCTATCATTTGACCGAAGTCGAGCTGACCGAGCGACGACGGCGCGAGGCTTGCCTTCTTCTCAACTCTTTAAGAGCTAGAAGAAGAACAATTGCTTATATACCTATTAAAAACCCCTTCTTCTTCCAATATGGGACAATGTCCCTTTATCAAGGAGAGAATCTCAAATGAAACTCAAATATTTCATTTTCCCTCCATTTCTCATTCATCTACTTTTAAGCTACATTAAACTTAATAATGCAACAATAAACCGCGAAGCGAAGGGGTGTCAATGACACCCCTTGGTTGAATGTGGCTTCCGGACTGCCGTTAATATTAAGCATTTCTTAACAAGATGCAAATCTAATCACCATTCACATTTACTCGATTTATAAATTCTTATAGTTGAACTTATGGCAAGTGGCAACAAATAATACAAAGCTGCATTCCTTTTAAAATAAATTAAGACAACATAAAATTACAAAAATTTGAATCATAAATCCATAACTAGAAATATAATTATATAAATATGATATGGACAAGCCTGCAGACACAGAGAGAGAGACACACAAATAGTAATTATTGTGTAAAGCAAGTCGTGACAAATTAATATTCTTCTCGAGATTGGGAGTGAAGAAAAATATTATATTTAAGCTAATGAAGGATTTAATATTATTTTCAAAAATTCTTTCATTTCTTCTGTTTTTTATATTACGAAATAGAAAACCGTGTTTTCAATAATGTACAGTCTGGTGCTTGTTGTTTAGGCAAAATCGTGCAGGCACAACACAATTCATTTGTCTTTGGAATGGAATATACCAATGAAGCATTGTCTATCATTTTACAAAGAGAAACATTCCTGTTTTGGTAGGTGTGTTGTCGGGTGGGGGTGGGTGGGTGGGGGGGAGGTTTGTGATTTTTTAAGTTTTTGTTATTTTTTAGATTTGATAGTCATGTATTCAACCGCTCATCGAGTTAGGTGACATGCACCAATATCGGTTGTGGTGAAAAGATAAATATTTTTTCGTCGTTAACTAAAGGTCTTGGTTCGAGCTTTAGATATAGTGTCGCCTTTGTTAGGGAGCGATTTACCGTCCCAATATAGAATTTTTCGGCACGAATCCGGATTTAGTCGAGTCTCAATGCAATTATCGGATTTGGGTGGGAAACTAAGTGGGCGTTTGGCCATAAGAATTGTAAAATTTCAAAAATGAATAAATAAATAAAAAGTTCAAATGAAAATGGTATTTGAAAATTAGAGTTATGTTTGGACATGAATAATTTTGGATTGTTTTTGAAAGTTTGTGCGTAATTTGAGTGAAAATTTGAAAAACACCTTTTTGGAGTTCATTAAATTTTCAAAAATTTCAAAATTCATCTTCAAATGTAAATTGAAAAATTTATGGCCAAACACTGATTTCGCAAAAAAGGTTTAAAAAATCGGAAAAAAATGAAAATTACTTTATGTCCAAACGGGCTCTTACAACTTGTTTGGATGGTCGTTACCTATTGTATTGTATCGTATTGTTACTTTAAATACGATGTTTGTTTTGGTTGTTACTTAAATTTTGTTGTATCGTATCGTTAAATCCGTCGTTACGTAACGACGAAATATGCCACTTTATGTAATGACCGATTTGGTGTGGTTGCATCGTTATCTTGTCTTTTTCTCTCATTTCACCCTTCACTATTATTAAATAATTTTATTTTATCATTTACCTTAGCTTTTTATATAATAAATTACCCCGTATTATAATTTTTCTTTATAATATTGCAAATTTATTCTTCATATTGCTGGGGCATGGTATCATGAAACAACAGCAAACGATACAATCTATCCAAACATTGTATTTATCAAACAATACAATACAATATAATATAATACAATACAATACATTATAAAACGATGTGTAACAACCATCCAAACAAGCTGTTAATAGAAAGGTTGGTGATATGCAATGTGGGAAAAAGGGTGAAAAAATTTCGTGTCGAAAGATTTATCTTTTAACCACTCTAATAATCATAACTGCAATAATTTTAACTCTTTTAATTTAAATTGCAATGTCTTGATCATTTAACTGTTTTTTTTTAGATACATTCAGTATTTTTTACTAAAATTTTAATAGACAATGTGTCACAATTCAAACTAGGTTCGTGGCCTAGAAAATTTTATAAATTTTTTTACCTACCTACACAATGTATTATTCCCGTTAAGGAATATATTTGACATCCTTTCCTATAAGATGGCTCCGCCACTGTCTGGACATAGTACTTGCCTCAAACTTATATAGGTTCGTGGAGCGATTTTGGAAGTTAAATAAATAATTGTTCAAGACTTCTTTAAAACAGTCACCCTCTGTAATAACATTTCACTATAACGATCAAATTTTCTTTGAAACCAATTTTTCATGTAATGTTATAATATATGTACTTTATAACAGCAGCAAAATATTAGAACAATATGGATGGATAGATAGATAGAAAGATAGATAGATAGATAGATAAGTAAGCGTTAAATCTAAAACAAAACTGGAGAAAATGTGAACAACGAAGACAAGTTGGAAAGAACATAAATCATATAAATACTGTACAAGAGAGTACCCTCATTTAGCTCCAATTTCCCACTCTTTATGTTTCATTTATGTACCAAAGACTTTCCAAAAGAGTTTCTTTGCTGTAATTTCCATATTTTGAAGACATAAAAGAAGCAACTACTCGCGTTTCAGCCTCCGCAAAATCAATCTCTGCATTCAAATATCATAATGTATGTCGATAAGCATCATTCATTCGCTCGACCTGTTAAAACAATGCATGTTTCTGTCATTGACTTGTCTAAAAATGCATAAGTATGTTGTGTTTTCATCGATAAAGAGCAATGATCTCAAGTTAACTACTTTCAAATACTAACCAAACTCAGAGAAATCAGACTCCTAAGTTTGATATACTGATGAATAGTGCAATATCAGAAACAACATAGTATTCAACAGCAAAATGCTCCCCTCAGAAACTGCCCAATTTCTTGGTTACTTTAGTTTTATCAGAAACCAGTAAAATGAAATCATTTTCTTTCACAGGCAAATCATTGAGGGGAAAGTACTACCTTTATTAACATTAGATATGTATCCTAGCGCAGCCAGAATTTTTATTGAGGGTCAATATATAAAGAAATAAACTCACCAAGAAGTTAAGGGGAACAACCCAGTATAATCCCACAAGTGGGGTCTGGGGAGGGTAGAGAGGCTATTTACAATATACCCTCGACATCCTTCCTTCCAAGAACTCCCCACCTTGCTCTTGGGGTGACTCGAACACACACCTCTTGGTTGGAAGTGGAGGGTGTTTACCATCAGAGCAACCCACCTTGTATATATTAATATTGTATATATTAATATTTTTTTAAAACTAACCGAGCTATACAGTGTAATGTTTCGACGAGGGGTGTCGTTTGACACTCCTTTGATGCATGTTGCTCCGTCACTAAGCGCAGCAAGTAGTGCGATCCCAGTTACAATATCTGTCCCACCTGATGCAGGGTTGTCCATATATGTACCAAAATATAGTAAAAGTAATTGGAAATGCAAGTGCGCAAGTGATGATAAGCACAATACAACATTCAGATGATCGTCGAATAAAATGTTAATACAGTATCAACATTTACGTGTACTGCAAATTTGAAATTTCTGCTGTGTGCACATAATCACTACGGTTAAAAATGGGTAATGATCCATCTTTTCCACCTATCTGGTGGAATGAATCGATAATTGAACTTGAGTAGCAAAAATCATTGAATGGAGAATGTACAGCAGTCAGTATATTTGCTTAGATATATTCAATTTTTATTGTATTGAGAGTTACTGTTTTTCCTGAGCCGAGGGTCTATTGGAAACAACCTCTCTACCTGTTAGGTAGGGGTAAGGTCTGCGTATAGACTACTCTTCCCAGATCCCACCTGGTGGGAACATACTGGGTTTGTTTTTGTTTGTTGTTGTACTGTATTGAGAGTTAACTTTCGCCATATTTTCCAACTGATGGGATTCTTGGTTAATCAAGAACAAGCTCAAGGATGCCGCCTTTACATAAGTAATTTGGACTTCTTATGAAATGCTATATTAATACTTTTTATGCATAAGAAAAAAACTACCTTTATCTATTGAAGAACCGCTATGAAGATCCGTGGTTGCTGCCTTCCTCAGTTCTGCCATCTTCTATTGTTCTTTGTCCATTTGAATGTGTCGACGCTGCATCATTCGTGTCTTGATCATCAGGAAAGAAAAGAGGATCAAAATTTGCATTATCACTTTTCGCCTTCTTCAAAGTGTCATCAATGCTACTATAATCCATGTTCTGCAAAGTACCGTCTTTTCCTAGTATGCCCCCCATCTCTAAATCAAACTTCCCTTTAGAGTTGATTGAACCGTATTTATGACTCATCGAGATGGATTTCACACTCGGATCGTCTTCTTCAATTACCCACTCGCGAAAGTTGACCAGTGAAGGTGGGGGCTTAGAGCACAAGATTTCCTTGAGATTCTTCAGAATGCCACGACTGTATGGGTTCTCTTTCTTTTCATAACGATATCTGAAGTTTTCATACGTCGTCTGCAATAAGATGAGCAGTTCAAATAAGACTCCCGCACGTACTTTTCTCAAAGAAAAGAACAACATCTTGATAACATAAATGTAAAGACAGTCTATGTTGTGCGGACTCTACAAAACAGTTGCCGCACCCGTGTCGGATCCTCAAAAAATGCACTACTTTTGGAGGATCCGGCACGCACCAATCTGACATTTTCGGAGAGTCCGAGCAACATAGAAGACATTAGCATGAAATTATATGAGACACTTTGGATGACCTTTTCCTTTCTGCAACCATAGAAGAGTCCATAAGAAACAAACATTAAAAGAATCCATAGAATAGTTTAGGGAAATGTATTGTGATCACAAATAAAAGTACATTATGCGCAATGCTTTGCACTGGTTTTGTTAAATTATCTTTTCAAATGTGTACATAAGGTGCATCCAACTTTAGAAGATTTGCTGATCAATGGACTGGATGATAAGAAAACGCAGAAGTTTGTCAACCTGTGATGTCAACAACAACATACCCAGTAAAATCCCACTAGTGGGGTCTGGGGAGAGTAGAGTGTATGCAGACCTTACCCCTACCCCGAAAAGGGTAGAGAGGCTATTTCCAGGAGACTCTCGGCACAACAGGAGACAAATCCTGTGATGTCAAATCCCCAAAATACAAAAGAATCTCCAAGCAGCATATCAACCAGAGATGTCGCATGAAAAAGCACATAAAGGTTGAATTGATGCACTTGAATTTAAGTTGTTATCGACCAATCATGTTCAAGATATACGAAACACACCACTGAAGAGCGAGAAAGTAACCTGGTTAGTTGACATTAGGTAAAAATGGAAGACGCTTAGCCCTCCAACGAACCAGACAGCGATGAAGCAATATACGATCAAAATCACAGATATGACATCCCTTGACATGGCATGCAAAAAGCTTCCTGGTTGCCCAAGGAGATTCAGCAGCGAAAATGTGAAAACATATATGCACAAAGTTGTTGTTGTTGATATGAAGAGTATAAAGCACCGATAGTTGCGCTGCAACCAGAGCAACAAAAGGAAAAAGTTAAATTTTTTGATGATGCGAAAGAGGGGAGCTTTCTTTTATAGCAGACGAACTCTGCAGACAACAATTCAGCTTCTTTCCTGATCAGTAATAGACAGAGATAACCAGAAGAAAACTATCGAATAAAAATAGACTTGCTCCGTGCTTACAAAATTAATGTCTCTATATTTTTCCCTACAAGAGTAGAAGCTAATCAAATATTAACTGATACAAAATGTTGGATGCCTGCGCGAAAATGTATGTTGGATGAAGAACCTACTCTTGAAATATCAACAGAAGAGAGATAGTGAAACCATACTAAGAATTGAACAGATGACTCACAACTCCAATACACTGACCAACCCACGGACAATGATGATCAAATCTCTGAACGCAGTTGTTGCAAATTGAGCAATGAGAAGCACGCGGAGGGCGATATAGCAAACATGTGTCACAAAACTTGACTTTGACAGAATGACCGTTGATAAAAACATCCTTTGTTCTCGGTAACTTTACATCAGGGGCAGCATTGTTGACCCACTCCATAGATGCCGTACTTGTATTTAATATTTCATCCAAGTCGGGTGGTCTTGAGTTCCTAGGAACTATTCCTGGATTGCTTGAAGATGTCATGAACAGAAAACTCAAGGCCTGCATTGAATCAATTTATTAGGTTTGAGTATTCTTAGTATGAAATATATGTGATTTTATCCTCAAATACTTGATTACATACCAAAACTGAGATGATGAGGCCACCAATTAGTACAACATGCCCATATACTGGACTGACTTCTGGTATCATCAAAAGCATTCTTATGCAAAATGTCAATGCAGGAGCCCCTATCAGAAATGTTGATAAGTAGAGTGATGCTGCGTCGGGACCAAAGATCAACCTCCCTCCACAGAGAAATTTCTGAAACATTAGACAAAGCTCTTATCATTGAGCTATTCTGCATTAAAAATAGGCAATTGGTAAAAGCCCTTACTACGTGTTGCGGCTGCTCTTGCACCTAATGATAACCGAGATCACAAGTGAGCAAATTCAATTTCTTCCACGTGGAAAATTTTCGATCTAAGGTGATCATAAAGCATCTCTATTTAAGTTCATCTATTGGCATTTGGCAACAGCAACGCCATAATTCTTTAGCAAAAATCTTTTCTCAAAGGCCATTTACTACTAAACTAATCTAGAACTGACCCTGGACATCTTCCTCAAAGATAATGTCTCCGTGTGACATATAGGCTACGGGTTCGAGCCGAAGAAGCCACTAATACTTGTATTTGGGTAGGCTGTCTACATTGCACCCTTGGGGTGCGGTCCTTTCCCAAACCCAGTATAAATGCGGTTTGTATACTGGACTGCCCTTTTATGGGATAAGGTAATTGAACCTCAAATCAGTGACACATTTCTCATTTAATTTCAGCTTTCCTTTTTGTTAACGGATCATGTAGAACTTAAACACTAGCAATAGACTCTTGGCTTTCTCCCGATCCACCAAGCGAAATAGTTAATCAGATCATATGTAAGATTTTGCACAAGGCTCATTCTAATGGGCAGCCCGCAGTGGCGGATCTAGAATTTTAAAGTGATGGGTGCTCACCGATAAAAAATCCGAAAGAAGAGAAAAAGGGAGTTTAGTTATGATTGCTCACTCTATATTTATCTAACAATATTTTGTAAGTGTCTATGCAAATTTACTAATCCCGGTTAAAAATAATGGGTGCTCAAGCACCCATAACAGTCTATGTACATCCGCCACTGGCAGCCCTCTCGCTATGCGCGGCATCCGAGGAAGGGTCGAATCACAAGGGTCCATTGTATGTAGCCTTACCCTGCATTTCTGCAAGAGGCTTATTTCACGACTTGAACATGTGATTTCTTGGTCACATGGCAATAACTTTACCAGTTACCCCAAGGCTCCCGTTCTTACAACTGACCGCCCTTCGGCGATGCGATGCGATGCGATGAATTTCTTCAAAAAGAAAGATAAAGAAAAAAAACAAAGAACTTACATTGCGACCCTTCCAAACTTGATAAAGCCTTTTCTTCAATTTAGGAGGGTCCATAGATTTGGAAGAAAGAGCCAAATCTTGATTTGTGATCCCACTTGCCATTACAATATATCTAAAAGTTTAAGCTTAGAAATTTATATACTTTGTTTTTATTTATTTATTATTATAGACGTAAAACCATACCCATAACTTATATATAATTGAGATCAAAAATCAAGATTCTATATTGAGGGGTGCTGGTGCCAAAAAAAACTTAGGAGAGGAGGAAGAAGAAGAAGAAGAAGAAACAAGAATTCTCTTAGTGCCACCCTATTTTTCTCTCTCCTCTTTCTCTCTCTCTCTCCTTTTTGATCAAAACCAGATTTCGCAGCTCTACATGCTGACGACAAAACTGAACCCAAGAATGATGTTTCCTCTTCTTTTTTCTCTCATTACCGTTAAAAAAGTTAGGAGTACAATTCTCATATTCATCCGGACATTTCGCGCCTTAAATTTCAATTATGGTTTAGTTCAGCCCTTGATGTTAATCTTTTAGGAACAAATGGCCACTCAATTCTCTATATTTACGACTTCATTTTGGTTGGTATTCATCTATGTAATTAGACCGGTCAAACGGGCCGGGTCGACCCACGAATCGGACCATCTAACCCATTAAAATTGAACCTTTAACCGGCCCGTGATCCACGAAACTCTAATCGGACCAACCCATTAATTTAAGAGGCATGGGTCGGGCTACAATATGTTGATCCACTGAACCGGACCGGACCGAAACCACTAGCTGACCCACAGGTCAACCGGCCCTGACTAGCTCTCTCTCTCTTTCTCTCTTTCTCTCTCTCTCTCTCTCTCTCTCTCTCTCACACACACATTATATATATATATATATATATATATATATATATATATATTCAGACAAGTGGTAAAACATTGAATCCAAACATTGAAGAAAGAATATAGTACCAGACACTATGAGGCGTCTTGTCGAAATAGTCAAATTCCATATGGTTTAGACCATTAGTTACAGAAATAGTCAAATTCTATATATTTCTCAAGTTTTAATGTTAATAAAATATGATTTTTCTTTCATTTTTATTCTAGCTGCCTTCAGAGACATATAGTAATTTCAAGTACGTATATATGTATAAAGTTTGATTTTTTTTATCATTTATTAATTTTTAACTTTTTAAATAAAATTGGATTCGGCCTATTAGGGCCCGGGTTAAGGGATTACGGGTTATGAGTCTGGGTGGGGTCAACATATTTTGATTAATGATCATATCTGGACGACCCCTATAAGAAAGTGAACCGGACCAGACCGGTTAAGGACCCAGGGGCCAAGAGTCAACGGGTTCGGGTCAGGATCGTATCGACCCATTTAAGAAGTCTATGCACAATTAAAGATTTCGTATTCAAAGCCTTACTAATGGGGAGACCCTTTGGTAGGAAACTATCTCCTATAAATAGTAGGGGCTAGCCAGTTTAGTCTGGTTATTCAAAAATATCCAGCATCTGCAACTTATTGAAAAATAGCAAGTATTTTGCTGCAACACGGAAAGTTCCAGCATAATATACTGGAGATCGGTGCACCTGTGTATGAACTTCCAGCATATTATACTGGAATTCCAACACGCGGAAAGTTCAAGCATAATATACTGGAGTATGAACTTCCAGTATATTATGTTGGACCGGTATATTATACTGGAGTATTTTCCGGATTTTGAACAATGTTTTCGTTCAGATTTATCTTTACATGAAAAGTGACTAAATTCCGATTACTTTTGAAACTGAGACTATTTTTGAATGATCACTTGTAAATCTGACTATTTTTGAATTTCTCCCAACTAACTTACGAGTAAACAACAATGGTATTTCGCCATTCAAATATATAAATCTCATATTTAGTGAGTCCATTCCTTGGACAGTTATTACACTTCATGTTTTCGTACGTGAGAGTATGTCACAAGTCAAATTACATATCCTATTAAATCATTTTTGTTTGTATTAGGACAACAAAGTCACCCAAATATTGCTTTTTGACTCAAAACTAAAAAAACAATAATAAAACCCATTCATATTTTTCCAAAAAAAAAATGAGGTACATTTTTTCTACAACCCATTTTAGACAGTTTTTACACAGACAAGTAAAAATAAGGGGAAATTGCACAGTTAGCCACTAATAAGACATGTATTTATTTTTAAGTCATTGTTTAAAATGTCTTTAGTCTTTAGACACTACTTTAATAAACTTTTATTCACCCGGACGAAATGTCCTTAACTTATGAGCTTGTTACTGTAAGTTCAGGACTAGCTGTCCTTAATTTATGAGCTTGTAAGTCTAAAGTTTAGGACTACCTGTCCTTAGTTTTTTAGCTTCTAACTCTAAGTTCAGGACTATATGTCCTTAACTTTTGAACTTGTAACTCTAAGCACAGTACTATATGTCCTTAATTTCTGTGCTTGTAACGCTAAGTTAAGGACTACCTGTCCTTAATTTGTGTGCTTGTAATTCTAAGTTAAGGACTACCCGTCCTTAACTTTTGAACTTGAAACTCTAAATTAAGGACTACATGTCCTTAATTTCTGTGCTTGTAACTCTAAGTCAAGGACTACCTGTCCTTAATTTGTGTGCTTGTAATTCTAAGTTAAGGACGACCCGTCCTTAACTTTTGAACTTGGAACTCTAAATTAAGGACTACATATCCTTAATTTCTGTGTTTGTAACTCTAAGGCAAGGACTATCTGCCCTTAGTTTTCCTATCTTCTTCTTTCCCTTTCCCTGTCTTTTTCTTTGTTAATATCTTATGTTCTTGCTTTATATCTTATTTAATTTTTGTTTAGAATTAATTATTGCCTCATTCTCTGTTTTGTTTTTGCAAATTAGTTGCAAAGAAAGAAGAATGGTGTCGTCGATATAGACTGAAACAAACTGTATTTTTTCAATTTCACATTTCACTATATTTTCTCAACAAATGTAAATATGTGTAAAATCCTTTTATTTAAATCATTGAAACTAATTTTTTAAATTAATGTTTGTCGTTTCTACTCGCCAAACTATTATAATTGGTTCCTCTTTCCCTGATTTAATCACATAAATTTGGGTCGCAATTTCCTTTTTTTTTCCTTCCTATTTTAATAATAAAATCCATTTATTCTTTTTCAAAACAAGACGAGTTGCATTTTTCTGCAACCCGTTTCAGACAATTTATACGCAAGAGAGTAAAATAAAGTTCACTTTTTAAGAATTTATTTAAATAAAAATGTTAGTATCAAAGCACATATTCCTTTTTATTTTATTTTTTCAATTTCACTTTTCACTATTCTCAAAGAATGAAAATATGTTTAAAACCCTTTTTATATAAATCATTGAAAATAATTTTTTTTTAATTAATGTTCGTCGTTTCTACTAGCCAAATTATTGTAATTGGTTCCTCTTTCCCTGATTTAATCACATAAATTTGGTTGCAATAAAAATAAGTTTTTGATATGACATGACATGACATGTTAAATATGTGCGTTTATATTGAGTCACAATAGTTGGGTGATTTTATTGACCTAAAATAAGCAAAAATTGTAATAAGATAATTCCATAAGATTTATCTTTACATGAAATTGTGGCTATTTTTGAACGACCACTTGTAAATGTGGCTATCGTGAACCCAGGAATCTACCAGTCATGAACAGGTCTTAGGCCAAACTGTAAAGACAGATTCTCCGCCGGAAATAAATTCCTAAATTTGGTATAAACACCAGGTGTAACCAAGTATCTACCCTCTATAGTTTATTAGAATAACATAAAATGAATGGACAAAGAAACAAAATAACAATACAGTTTAATACATTGATATGGAATAATAGTACAATTAACATCGACTAGCCGAAGATGGGGAAAATTATGAATAGCAACAACCTGCCTTCATTTGGTTTTACCCTGTCAACAACAATCCTAAGTTTTAGTACATCAAAAGCTACAAAAGGTCTACAATTATCCTGGTTTGGCTTCCAGCCATGACATAATTAATTAATAATACTAGCTTTCAAAGGCGATCCGTTTTGAGGGTGCATCATAAGTCCAAAACTTTGCTCCTACCTTCAACTACCGATCAACTACAAGAGGAAAACCAACATGTTTAGTGTTATGCGTCCATGACTTTCAAAGAACGAAGGAACAAAGAAGATCAAATGCTCCATCCATTTTGTTTGATCTACTTCCAAATTGACATACAATAAGGTGAACATTCAAAATCAGCAGGTTTTTAATTAAGGGATGGCAAATGTGGCTTGGCAGCAAATCAATGTTTAGACATGTTGAGAAAGGGAGAAGAATTGTGTTGTGCAAATTGGACTTAGAAAATGCCTATGAACATGTAAACTGGTTTTTTCTCTAAGCGTAAAGAAACAAATAGGTTTTGGGGATAAATGGATCATGTGGATGAAGACTTGTATATCAACAGTAGCTCTCTATACTGATCAATGGCACTCCAGTAGGTTTCTTCGCCCTTACAAGGGGATTAAGGCATACTTTATCATCTTTCTTAATATTATTGGTTATAGAGACTTTCAACAAATGCATATGATTACAGGCTATAAAATTGATGGAGAAGCAGGAAACTACGTGGAAATGTCTCGCATTTTGTACCGACTGGTAATATTGGTTCCTAAGTGGGCAAGTACAATTACTTTGCTTAAAAGCTATCTAATTGGTGGCCTTTTTGGCAATTTCTGGTTTACACATTTATCTCAGAGCAAAGCAGATCTTTCCAGTTAACTGAGATGCAGGGGAGAAATTTTTCGAACAGTTTACTTTGGGATCACCTGTTGGAGCCAGACACAAAGATTCGGGTGTGTGGAAAAGAATCGTGGCTACATGTAAAGAAAGCTGAAACCTTGGGAAAACAGTGTATTGGTTGGAACTCTTACATACTTGACGCCAAGTTACACACAAGTAGATGCAATTTTCTATGTGACAGAAGAAAAATCAACTTGGTAGAATGGAGCACAGTGATGAAAGCTAAACCAAATGGTGATTTGGGTATTAAGAACTTTAGATTATACAATAGAGGTCTCTTATTCAAATGGCATTGGAGATACATCTATGGAAAAGCGTGATCAAACGCAAATATGGAATGGAGTGGCTGTTGGGAGATAAATCAGAAATTTGCGCAATCAAGTTTTGGACAGAATAAGATTCAAAGTTGGAAATGGTGAAATCATCAGACTGCGGCTGGATAAATGGACAGATAATGGTATGCTGGAAGACAACTTTCAGGACTCTTCAATCAAGCAACTATAAGGAGATTACAATTGCACAGTGATTGGAGTGGATGGATGGAAGATAGAATTATGAAAAAAACTATAGGGTTACATTATTACTACAAATACTGGATTAAGTAACTGTGTTAAAAACAGGAAGGATGCCTAATGGTGGAAGGAAAAAGCAAAAGTAAATTTTCTGTCAAATTTTGCTACCAAACCTTGATAAGGAGGAGATTGACAAGTCAGACCACTTTTTTCCCTAGAAATATTTAAGGAGAACAAAACCCCCAACCAAAGTGGCTCGTTTAAAACGGATACACATGACAATCTACAAAATGATGATTTAATAAATGTGCATGAGGCGTGAGGCGTCATGAGGTGTCTCACACATGACAATCTACAAAATGAGGATTTAATAAATGCAGCAGGTGTTTCTTCTGCAAAGAAGACACTAAATCAGCAAGACAAACATTGCTGCATTGCACTTTCATGGCAGATGTATAGCATGTTTATGAATATCTACAGGCTAGCTCACAGGAATAAAATTTTAAGAAAGGAACACAGAGAGCTGTGGGGAACGTATCCTTTTTAAGTATTTCTGGCAAAGTTTGGTTAGAGAGGTATCTTGGATGTTTTTGAGGAGAAAATAGAAAATATTTCTTTTGTAAAATATAGATGTCCATATAATTTAAAATTATGGGGTTGAGCAAATGATGTAAATGACATAGAATCAATGCTAGATTTCTTAGATGGTCAAGATAGTTAGTGAAGGAATATAGATTCTTCTCGTATACATTTTGTACCTAGCAGTATACCTTCTAGGTACTGACATTTTATTCATAAACTATTTGAAGTTAAATCATCCTTTCAGTCAATTAACTTTCAACGACCCAATCAATTCTCAAGTCCCTGTGTTCTGTGCCTCTATCAAATTGTGTCCCACAAAATGGTATGCAAGGACGTAAAAATAGGATTCAAGAAAAAGAGAATGGGAGCACTGGTGAAGATGAAGGGCAACATAGAAACCTTGCAACCTTATACGAGTAGGCCCGACGAGTAATCAAAAAGTAGAAAAAAGTCATCTTCAGAAACACTTCAATTCATAAACTCAACGAAGATAAAGCAACTTTAGACAGCTAAAATGCTATTCAGATTTCTGCATAACTTATGTTCACATGATAACAAGCAAACATGGATTAAAACTCAAAATGAGCAGAAACATAAAAGAAACAAGATATTTTCAAATCAAAAAAGGAAACCGAACCTGGATTCACTGGTGACCAGTGAACTCCATTTCTGTCACCAGACCATGACGACTAGTAAAAGTACCCTCTACAGTTCAATGACCCACACAAGCACTTCTTCCTCCTACGATCTGCTTTGTCTGGTGGAACCATGCCATAATCAAAAGTCAATTCTTGCATAGGAGGAATATGCCTAATGGCAAAAAAGGCAATGTGGTAGTATGTCTCATTGTTGATTTCACGTACAACAAGCTGCCAGAATACGTTAGGTGAACAACTATGGTTCATAAAACGAGCAACATTGCCACCCTTTTTTGCACTTATTACAAGGGGATAGGGGACCTTTTTTCCTTCGTCGTTATAATCACGCACAGGTTCCAATGGCTCATACATGCGGGTAGCATCAAATATATAATCATCGTCACCGTCATTGCCAAGCTCACCTACCCTAGACTCTTCAACAACTTCTCCTGCATATTCACAAATAAAGCCACCTCCACGTATGGGATCCCAAGACCTAAGTCCCCAACCTCTATTTTTTGTTTTGAAGACCTCCACACGCGCTTTAGGACCTGTTTGAGACATTCGATTTCGGCAATTCGGAGGGCAGGAACAGGCAGAACCACACTCATGTATCAAGGTTTTGTAACTCACAAGAACTCCAAGTGAACTGAAGGGCAAAAAGGCTCCGTTTTTTTGAATGCAAGGGCAAGTGGACCCTCCAGGTTGGCATCCGCCAACACATTGACAGCCCATAGATGGATTAGGCTTCATATAAGGTTTTGAGTACTTCAGACTTGGGATGTATGTGAAATAAGCAGGTCCCTTCTCATCATCAACATCGTTTACAAGACAAACAGGTTGACTCTCTGCACCAGATGTTAGGTCGGGTAGGATAACTCCAACACGTGTCGCTGTTCCATCTCTCCATTGCTGAATTGATTTCCACAATGTAAATGCTTCAGGCTGCCCAGGTACTCTAAGCAATTTGTACCTGAAAATGTTGCAGTCGCCCAATTTGCTTTTCTCTGCCCATGATTCCTGGATCCTGTAAAGGCCATCATACATATAAATCTTCCCCCTCGGATTTGTAACATCTATAACACCCCTAATTACTCTAACCTCATTGCCGCGATGCATACTCTTCTCCAAAGCAAGATTACCCCTCTCAAGTTTCTGATCAAACATTTGGCCATCCCTTCTCTGGACTCCACCCTGGCCAGTATAAATTAGCACATCCCCATCATCCCCTTCATCATCATATCCTCCAGAGGCCACTATGCTAACAGCAATAGGCTCTTCATCCCCTGTAAGTCTGACACTCATATAATCTATCCCAGCCATACTAGGTGCATGCAAACCAACTAGGCACAATTCCATCCTGAAGAAGAATATGTCACCAACTTCAATCCCAGGTACATTTCCAATCCTCTTTGTCTGATTTGTCCGAGCTCCCCTGGTCATCAGCAAATTAGCAGCCTTTAGGTCCGGCCTTCTTGCAGAACCTGGAGTCTCACCCCTTTTCTCATCAATCTGGGTCAACCTTCTACGAAACACATCATATGCCAATAGTATTCGCCCAACTAGCTCCTTGTCACCATCAGCTTTCTTAACCTGATCGACATCGACAAGTTTAAAGGACGCAAGCAGCTGATTTAATATTGGATCGACATCCACTTCGACATGGGAGTTAGCTGGATGAGGATGACTCATCCTAGTCTTTCTTGGTCTTCCCCTTTTTTTCCCTGTACTTGTGTCTTCTACATCATTAACGTGCACGCTATAGCCACTGCCGAATTGGTCACTCTGATTCTGTGAATCGCTGACACCATCATCTTCTGCAACTAAACCATTCGTAGCACGAGGTCTGCCCGGCCTCCTTGGCCCAGTGTCTCCATTCGCAGTTGGAGTTCTGAATGAATTTAAAGGAACTGGAGATATAGGCGTCCCAAAACCAAAAGCTTCCTGATTTTCACCTGTTCTTCCGGACCCATTTGGGGCCAAAAATGGATAAAACGGAGAAACCCCAGGTGGGAAAGGACCACTTGGAGGAACACACACAAAAGGTGAGGGTTGAGGAGTTGAAACAGATGACATTCCATTTGGGGATGGAAAAACAGGCATAAGACATCTCATAGGCTTAACATCTAAAACTTTAGACTTGTCAATGGACCCTGCTGGTGGAACAGCGTCTGAACCAAAGCCTTGTTCCATTTCAATCGAAATCAATAGCCACAACAACAAAGATCACAACTTTCACTCACATTAATAACCCAAATACAAAGCTCTGAACTTTTTCCAGTCACCACTTAGATCCATGCACAATCTCCAATTACTACAGCAAGAAAAAAAAAGGTAAGAAAACCATAAAAAGTACAATTCTAGGACATCATGCACCAATAAAAAGGCTAAAGATGCAAACTTTTTGCTCAAGAATGGCTATGTTGACTGAAAATCCCCAAAAAAATCACAATTTAAGGGAAATGAACGGGAGCAAGCCCTAAATGGAGTTAACCCTAGAAACCCAACAAAAATTCCACCAAAATTTAGAGAGAAAAAACAACATGCAAAAGGACAAAATAAGCTAAACCCAACTCAAGATTTTGTAATAGAAACCCTTCATAGTATAATGACAACAAAAAGAAAAATAATTTACAAAAAAATTAAAGAAAAATTACCAGAAACAAAATAAGTCTCAAATGGATCAGAAATTCAAACATTTCAGACAAAAGAACGATCTTGAAAAGGATAAGTACCTGGGAAAATTTGGGAAGAACGATCTTTGAAGCACAGACAGAGAAATTTTGAAGAAAAATTGCTTTTTGTGTGTAGTGAAGTCGACAGCTTTGGCATTCTTAAATGCTTACAGTGTGTGAGAATTTTGAATAAAAAGAAAATTAATACTGTGTCACGTGCCGGCTGCTACCACAAAGTACAGTCATATTATTTTAACTTTATAATATTATTTTATTTTATGTAATACATTTTTTAATGTGGTTGAAAATTTATTTTATTTCTAACAAAAAAATCTTATAGTCATGTAAATATTACGGTATATTTATCATAATAAGTTTCAAAATTATTATAACTATTCATATATTATAATATATTTAAAGCCACATATTTTAAGAAATTATTGTTTTCTTAAATTTCGTATTGAATTAAATTATTTAAGTCAAATTATGTCCCGTAAATTATAAAGAATGAGTCACTTAGGACTCGTTTGGTCATATATTTTGTCAAAATAAATTTGAGTTTTATTCGGTAAATACATGTTTGGCCATAGATTTTGCGTATATTTTGGCTGATTTTGGCAGAAAATATTTACAAACACTAATAATATACATGTTTTTCCAAAATAAATTTGGAAAATATGTTTTGAAAATTGATGTCCAAACACATTTTCATCTTCAAACCAAACTTCAGTCAAATCAAATTTTTTAAAATAAATTTAAAAATTTATGGCCAAACACTAATTTAAATGTTATTTTCTACTACTTCTATCATACTATAATATAAGGGAAGCCTATGAGCCTAAGATAAGAGACCTAAATACCCATCACAAACTAATCGACCATTTTACCCTTTAGTTAAATGTTATTTTTGTAATTTTTTGTACAAAAAATGTAACTATGGTCTATGTATTCTAGTAAAAGTTTATTGTAATAATAAATTTGAGAATTAATTACTTATATCTTATGGAACGTGTGTGTGATTATATATGGAGTATATAGCCAAAAGGATAATAAATATATTTCATTAAATAAATAATTAAGCTATACTAATATTAATGTACGGGCAATCGTTAAATACATTTCACTATAAATAACAAAAATTGTGATAATGCAACATAGTCTCCTTCATACCCATCATTAAGGTACTCGTTAAACTCATTAAAAGACAATTGTTATAATCCTAGGGTGTGTTTGGAAAGTCACGGGGTAATTGGAATTGGTATAATTATTACGGTAGTAATTATACAACCTAGTAATTACACGGTATGGTAATTACATGACCTATTTGTTTGTCATAGTGTAATTATAGTGTAATTACAAGTTTACTTTTTGGTTGCACAAATATAATTACATAGTTAGATTAAATTTTAAATAAAATAATTATCAAAATTTAAAATTAATATAATAAATATATGCTTGTAAATAATTTTTTGTAAGTATAAATGATATTAGATTTGGTATTTAAGATGTATATTTTTTTCGTGAATATACATTAATTAGTAATTATATATTTACAACTAATATTATAAAAATAATTTATATATATTCCAAATTAATGATATTTAGTTTAGTTACTCATGGAATGTATGTTTGATAAAATAAATTAATATTTATAAATATAATGCCATAACATTATTCAAATGTTTGATAAAACTAATTCATCAATTCTAACTAAAAGATAAACAACATGCAGTGTGAGCAAATACTACTAAAATAAGTAAATTAGAACCATGAATATAATACAATTTCAAAATTCAAAAAAAAAAAGTTTAACATATGTCAAATTCCAATATAATAATAGTGAGTTTTAATACAATTTACGATTAGGAAACATAATAAGTTTATAACCATATTCTACAACGAAATTCTACTTTAGTTGTACCACTCATTATATGTCAAAGTTTATTAATGACTCATTATATCTAATATTAGGAGGTGTAGTTTCAAAAACTAAAATAATAAAACAAGTAAGAAATAAAATATAAGCAGTTACATGGAATCACAAGACGTAAATGTAGAGAAATAAAAGATAAATACGTATAAAGAAAAATATATTTTAAAATTTCAAAAGAAAAAATTAAAAATAGTAGAAAAGTTATAAAAAATAAATAAAAAGAAAAAGAAAAAGAAAAAAATTTAAAAGTAACCTTGCAATTACATAGTTTAATTACCACTAAATCTCACATCTCCCTTGATAATTGAAAAGTGTAATTACTTGGCTAAACAAACATGTCAAAATGTGTAATTACAATCAATTACACTCAGATCTAATTCATGCGTGACTTTTCAAACAAGCTCTTAAATAATTTATGAGAAAATTACCCGGCTAAACACTTTTTAAAATTATTTAAGAAAATGATGTTATTTTTTGTTTATTCCATAAATAGCAGATTCTTTTACATAATTAGCACATTGCAAAAGATTATGGGATATTTAATTAGTCAACACACGGCACAAATCATGGGATTGCCTTTTATTTTCATACTCTCTCGGTCTCTCCTCTCATTTTCTATTTTAAAATTTACCTCATAATCATCTTTAAATTTCTTTTTTCCTTTCGACACCATATTCGGATCAAAGCTTTGAATTAAGCATAAAACTGCTCTTTCGGTCTAAAAAGATTTTCAAATATACCTCATATATTTCAAGGTATATTGTCATTTTGATGAGATTATACAATATCGTTACACATAATTTATGATGTATTGAAATCACATATATATAAAATTCAGAACATACAGGTTTATACTGCATAAATAACATATATATACTTAAGATATTTTGTTATATCATACATAAATAGTTTATAACGTATATATAAAACATATATACCTTACATGTCATCTTTTTGAAAAATATATCGGATGACATATAAATTTAATATGCGCGCAATTGTCAAATACCGAATATGTCGATATATAGGGGATATCACATATACAGTCTGTTACGACCCCAAATCCTAAACCGGCTGTGATGGCGCCTATCGTGAAACTAAGCCAACCAACACTTCACATATTTACATTTGTTCTTCTAAAAATTTCCCCAAAATCTTTAATAACATTTCATAAAGTATATAATTCGCTAAATTTATAGGCAAAACAAGATAAGTTTAACAAATTTACAAGCCAACAGGTCACGAGCATCTAAGAATAATACTAATAATACGACCGTCATAATACAAGGCCTCAGAACGAAATGCTAAGTACTAAATAAGGAAAGGGAGATGGAGATGCTGTGGACGTTGGACAGCTACCTCGATATCCCAACTCTGACTCTGCGCGGACAAAGATGGCTAACGCTCCGTACCAGCACCTGAATCTGCACACAGGGGTGCAGGGAGTAAGGATGAGTGCGTCAACTCAGTAGTAATAAAAATAAATCATGTCTGAACGGTAAGAAACACACAGTAACAAAACATCAATTCACAATAAGTAAAATACTGAGTTCTAACAGTGTATACATTTAATCAAGATGTTTAAAACCAGTTTTAGAAAAATCCCCTGAACATGTATGATTTTCAATGTTTCCCAGTAAAATTCCCAAGAAATCTCAGTATAAAAATGAATGAATCATAATTAAATGCTCTGGTAAAGTATCATCATAAGCTGCCCCTCAGGCCAAATAAACACTCAGTATTAGTCACTCAGCACCTCACAGTCACTCAGTATCAATCACTCAGCACTTCACAATCACTCATCACCCGCACTCGCACTCAGTAGGTACATGCACTCACTGGGGGTGTACAGACTCCGGAGTGGATCCTACAGCCCAAGCGCCATAAACAGCCAAATCATGGCAATAATCACTCTGGCACTCGGCCTCTGTCACGATCTCAAATCCTAACAGGCCGTGATGGCGCCTATCGTGGAACTAGGCTAGCCAACCATCACATAACTACACACTTAGTTTAATCAAATATCGCAATATCATTTAATATCAGCATAGCAAGTATGAAAATTTTCTAAGTCTTTAAACAAATATAAAATAATCCATTGTCTAAACAATTCCCCCAGGACTGGAGTCAACATGGTCACGAGCATCTAAGAAATAAAACTAACTCTTCTAATGTCATATACAATGTCTAGGAATCAAATGCTAATATTGATAAGGAAGGAGAATGAAGAAGTTGCGGACGCTGGACAGCTACCTCGAAATCTCGTAAATGCTGCTGATAACGAGCGAATATGGCTACTGCTCCGCACTAGTACCTGAATATGTACACAGAGGTACATGGAGTAATGATGAGTACGTCAACTCAGTAGTAATGAAAATAAATCACAACCTGAAGAATAAGAAACACACAACATAATTACACTAATCCACAAAACAATAAAATACCACGGGTCAAATAAGTGTATATAAGTTCAAACCAGTTTTCGTAAAATTCTTTAAAACAAGTATATTTTCCAGTATTTCTCGGTAAAACTCTCAAAATATTAGTTTGAAGAATGAAGTGAATCATGGTCAAAACTAAATAAAATATCATCATACATCTGCCCCTCGGGCCATAATCATCAGTAGTAAATATTTCCTCAGCACCTCACCATCTCTGTAACAGTCACTCAACACCTCACAATCACTCATGCCTCCCAATCACTCGTCATTCGGCACTCGCACTCAGTAGGTACCTGCGCTCACTGGGGGGTGTACAGACTCCAGATGGGCTCCTTTAGTCAAAACGCTATAAATAAGCCAAATCATGTCATCAATCATTCTCAGGCACTCGACCTGTCTTATATCATAATATCCTCACAATATAGGCTCTCGGCCTCACTCAGTCAGACACTCTCAATATGTCACTTGGGCCATAAATATATCGGGTTCTCGACCCAAAAATAGTATTTCATTTTCAAGAAATAATATCAACATACTTTGAGTGTCAAAATAATTATCAAGAAGGACTGAGTGAAAAATCATAACATATCAAGTGAGGAATATCAGTAAAATAGCCCCCAAGGGGTTAAACAGATCGGCACCAGGCCCCAAACATGGCTTACAACCCAAATATATAAAAAATATATCAATAATATTAAGCATAGGCTTTAAAAGCGATTTCGCAACTCAATAGTCGCCTAAAAAGGAATATATTTCCAAATTCTCAATTTGTGCACTCTAAAACCGTGAAAGGATGCAAAATCCGGGGTTTCATACCCTCATAGGATTTAAAGACATTACTTACTTCGAACTAGCCCGAAACGCTACTCTGCAACACGCTTGCCTCTCGAATCAACTTCCGAGTGCTCCAAATCTACCAAGTTCAGATTTTTATCATCAAATTATTCTAAAGGTATGAATTCCAATTGAAAATATCGATTTTAAGCACAAAACCCGACCCCCAGGCCCGCGTCACGGAACTCGATAAAATTTATACCAAAATGTTGTTCATCATCTCACGAGTCCGTACATATAAAGAAATCGAAAATTGGAGTTTGTTTGACCCCTCAAATCATCCCTAGAAGGTCTCATAATCTCAAGCCTAACTCCACCTTTTCTACTAATTTTCATGAATTAAACAATAATATTTTGTTCCTTAATCACAAATAATCGAGTTTTAGGGTCCAAAATCTTTACCTCAATGAAGAACAATGATTTTCTCTCTTCAAAATCGCCTCAAAGCTCTTTTCCCGTTCAAAAATGGTGTAAAAGGGTTTAATGGTCGCAGATGGTTTATTTAAATACTGTTCACGCATTTTACTGTTCACCCGAGTTACTGTTCATCCGAGTTAGTTTTTTTTCTCAATGCTTGTATTATTCTCACGTATTAGCCACAATGATCAAGTTGACACTTTCCATGTCTTAACTCTCGTGCAAGTAGGTTTCCTGAATTTTCTTATACAAATGACATGAAAAATGTATGTGGATATAGCATATTGAGCACTCTTTTATGTTTTATAAGCATATGTTGCCGGTGTCCAGGAAATCTTAGATGGTCTTGAATTTGCAAGTAGAGGCGGACCCAGGATTTAAGCATAACGGGGGCACCATATTTTTATTATGCCAATCACCAACAATAAAGTTCGGGTGTAACCCTTTGAAATGACTATGATAATTTATCATCAAAATAAAAACATCAATATTATCAAATACCATTAACTTGATACTAATATAACAAAAGTATATTGTCCACTCATAGTTGAACTCGACGCACTTTCATATTTTAAAAACGGTCAATAATAGCATCATTGCTTATATTTACAAATACTTCATTCTCAAAGTAACAAACTAAACAATCATTTAAAAATGCATCACTAATACTACTACGCAATTCATCTTTGATGTACTTCATAGATGATAATGCTTTTTCCACTGTTGCAGTTGCGACGGGTAAAATTAAAGTCAACTTCACAAGCAAATAAACAAGTGAATAAGTCTCCACAAGATTTGCCTCAACCAATGCTTTCGCCAAGTCACCAATTCCTTTTAAATCAGAGAACCTAAGGTCACCATGTTGCATGTTCCATATGAAAGTGTCAAGTTGGCGACTAAGATCACGAAGCTTCAATTCACCAAACTCATCGGGATAATGCTTGGCCAATGTCATTATTCTTTCCTTATCAAAATTAGCAAATGAGTTAGCCCGATTCAAGCTAGCCATACCAAGAAGGAGGTTACTGTTCACAACATCAAAACGACTATTAAGCTCCAGAAGTTGCAATCAATCACGGCATATAAAAGCTCAACACGTAAGTGATGTGAATAAGTAACACTAGAAGGCCTACACTTCGACTTTCCAGGAATATAGAATTCTTCCATCTTGAGCACCAAAATATCATGTTTTGCACAAAATAAATATACTTCATCCATCAATGGTTTCCATCCTTTATCTCTCATTTCTTGCAACCTTTCCTTTGTGATATCAAGAAATACCATGGCATTGACAATATCTTGATCTTTCTTCTGTAAAGCTTTGCTCAACTCGTTTGACATTATCAACACTTTCAACATTAAGTGAAGCAAGAAAACAAATTCAAATGCTTTAATTTTACTCGAAAAAGCTTCTGCTTGCAACCTATCATTAACATCACCTTCACATTCAATCACCCCAAGCACATGAACAATAGAAGAAAATAAAATAACAAAGTTATCCAATGTTTTACAATGTGATCCCCAACGAGTTTCACCTGGCCTTTGAAGCCCTCGCTTTTGATTTAATCCTTTCCCACTTTGAACTTTCACCACTCTCTAACAATTGCTCCAACAATTCTGCTTGATGATCCCGAAGTTTATCTCTACGCTTAAAAGAAACTCCAATTATATTCAACACGTTAGTAACAATAGCAAAGAAAGTCTCTACCTCCTTGTGTTTTTTAGCAACGGCTACAAGCGTCAATTGTAATTGGTGTGCAAAACAATGAACGGAATGTACCGATGGAGTTTCTTGAAAAATTAAAGCTTTAAGACCATTCATATTTCCCTTCATATTACTAGCCCCATCATAGCCTTGTCCACGTATTTTGGATGGACTCAATGAGTGTTTCATTAGCAAAGAAAGTAATGCTTCTTTCAAAGAATTTGCAGATGTATCACTAACACAAACAAGACTAATAAATGGCTCGTTCACTTGGCCTTTTTTGTCAACATACCGCAAAGCAAGGGCCATTTTTTCATGGTGTGAAATATCCTTGGGCTCATCAACTAATATCCCAAAATAATCTCCATCCAAGTCATCAATTATAGCTTTCACGGTCTTTTGTGCACAAGCACTCACAATATCCTTTTGAATTTTTGGCGAAGTCATCATATTATTTTTTGGAGCATGTTTTAATATAATTATATCTACATCTGGAAGCCTATTTCCAAGCCATTCCAAAAGCCCTAGAAAAAGGCCTTTGTTTTTTGAAGATTCACTTTCATCGTGACCACGAAAAGACAATCCAAAGTTCAAGAGAAACCTTGCAACATCAATTGAGGCATTTAAACGAATTCGATATTCAGTTTTTTGTTGATCGGATTGCTTTTCAAAAGCAGCTTGAATTGATTGAGATTGATTTGAAAAGTCTAGCATATTGTTGAAGCACTTATGGTGGAGATTACTTACTTCACCAACATGTAGATCAAATCTTTCGGTTGCTTTATTCCAAGCCTTAAAGCCGGTTTTTGTGAAAGAGTCACCTGTGCTTCCATGAACGTAATCATTTTTTAATAAATAACAACATAAATAAAATGCAGCATCTTTCTTCGCACTATACTCTAACCATCTAGAATACGAACCTTTAAACCAACCTGAACTAAATTGGCGCATTTTCTTCCCAAATAAAGTTTTAGGAAATTTGTGATCAACTGGTTGGCAAGGCCCTCTTTGGATGTAGTGTCTTCTCACTTCATCCCGTATTCTAAGGCTATACCTATCAATGGGTATTCTCTCTCCGGGGCCGGTATTAAGTGATTTCACATCAAACTCTTCTACAAGATGAGAGGAATTGTCTCTGAAACTAGAACTTGGTTGAGAAGAATTAAGCCTCGTCAAAAATATGTCCATCTCAATCCACATCAACAGAACTTCCTACAAAGCAATAATGCCAAGCAAAACAACATTTTTAATATGATTAATCACACTCCTTACTTTATTATAAGTCATAACTATATTTTTGGGGCCTAAATCAAAGGCTTTACTAGCCTCAACAAAATGAAGAAAAATTACAGAAAATTCAGAGATTCAATAAAAATAGAATATCCAAAAGCGAGAACAAGACACAAATAAGAGGCAAGCAAAACCTTCTAGTTAAGCCCCTTCTCAATCGTATTTTAAAAGGTTTTTTTAAACCCTTAACTCGAAACTGAAATTTACCATTAGAAAAGTGGAAACAAGATGGAGAATTCCAAGTATAATTTTCAAAATCTTACCCAAAAAAAGATTCGGCAGGCAGCTGCTTGATCCTTGAAGAAAGTAACGTGAAGGATGAAATTTGTTTTGGGTTTAGAAGAAATAAACTAATGTCAAGTGAGAGAAAAGGAGCAGCCGAGTAGGCGTGTATTTTCGGTATTTTTAACCTCTGACCGAATAAGACTCAATTAAAGGTCTGACCGAATAAGACCCAATAAAAAAAAATTGGACTGTAGGGGTTCGAACCTGGGTCATTAAACAAAAGAAGGCATCTACTACTCTTCTATCCAGTCTTTGTGATTGAGAGGGCCGCATAAAATATTATAGGGGTCCTCCATGTATTAACTTATATATATATAGAATATATATATACAATATTTTTACCGAGGCTAACGGATGCTCGTGACCCCCCACCCCTAGCGTAGGTCCGCCCCTGTTTGCAAGAGGTGCTCCTGACTCAAAATGGGGTTCGATTCGAGCTGCAATGGGACATCCAGAGCCCTTTGATTTGAGATATGTTGCTATTGGAAACGAGGATTGTGACAAGACACAGTATCTGTGCATGGAGATGATGCTAGAAAAGGTAGTCTTTTAGCAGCATTAGCCGAAGTTGGTTTCCTCATTGGGGTAGAAAAGAACATGTACCTGATATTTTTTGATATATATATCAACTAATTGTTTACCCTAAAATCCGAGTAACGATTAAATTTGTGTTGAGGTCTTAAAGATACGTGATTTGGTCCAATACTAACTGATAACCAAGAAAACGAACGTTTAAATTAAGGAAGTAAGTTGAATCAAACCGGTGTGCGAGCAAGTTAATGAACAAGAATGTAAAATTATATATTCTTTTGCCAATGATTGATATCTTTACAAAATGAATGAGCTCCCCTTTATATAATAGGGGAGTCGTAAATAAGGTACATTTCCGTTTTTAATAAGGAATCTAATTGGACAGCTATCTAAGCACCTAGTACGAATTCGTACAAATTCGTTCTGTAATTTACGCCTTGATCTTTGGGTAATTGCGGGAATCTTGCTCTTTCTGTTGTAAACTCATAACGGCATCATCTTGAGGTTGGTCATACTCGGCCCCAGTATTCACGGTGCACTTCGATCTTCGAGCCTGTTCGAGCTCGGTTTATTGGGCTCGCTTGGTCCATTCTGAACTCGGGTTCGAAGCGACTCTTCGAGCCCATGAAGTCGGTCATACTTGATTTTGACAGGATACACTAATGTATTTCTACATTACATGTCCATATAAAATAATGTCGATATACTTTGACCAACTGACTGATCCATCTTCTTGTTTCTTCCTTTATGATTTCTTTGCTCGACGATAACCTATTATTTTTTCTCATGCAGTGACCACCCTAATATTTTTTTTTCCCGATAAAGGGTGTTCAGTATGTCTTATATACCTCTAAAACGTAATATTTTACTTATGTACACAGTGCAATTTTTCGACGAAGGGTTTCAGTTGACCACCCTAATAACCATGTGGCTTCGCCACTGTTCCCCTTCCTACACAACTTAGTCTCCATCTGTTATTTCATGACTCATTTCCAGGTTGTGAACTTTGGGAGCAGCACAGTTACTCTTAAAATCTCTATCAGTGGATTGGAGCTGAACTCATTGCAGTCCTTTGGGGCAACAAAAACTACATTAACGTCTAGCAATGTGATGGATGCGAATTCTTTCGAAGATCCTAAGAAGGTACATACATGTTCCATTTCATACTAGTTGAAACTATGGTCGAAAAAGTTAGCGAGAAAATGGACGTTGTACTCTCGCCGTATTCTTTTAAGAAAATCCATCAGTCTTAGGACTGCAACAACTGCTTCAGACCTTGAATTCTTCATTCTAAAACTATGTATCATTGAAAATGCCAGTAATGAATAGTATCAATTTCATCTAATTTTCATGTGTCTTGATGTTTCTATTTAGTCGCTTTTCTGTTACACTTTTAAGGCGTTTGTTGCGGAACTTCATTGAAACAGTTGGCGCCTCCCGCGTTTGTTGGGCAAAAAGAGCAGCTCGTGTTCATTTAGGGTCTAGGGATGAGCCACATCCCAAAGTGGTATGATATAAGCAGCCTATCTGATGCAAGCAAGTCACATTCACGAATCACGATTTATAAGTGTTCATTGACTAATTGTGATTTATAAGTCTCGTTGGCTAATTATGATTTATAAGTCGCATTAACTAAACGCGATTTATAAGACGTATTCAACGCTATTACGAGTTCCCTCCAACTAATTGATTTGTGCTCCCATCGCCTCCGGACAATGGAACATATAAACCACCCCCTTTCATATTTTATTTTATTTTAAAAAGCTCGTGTGCTGCAGAGTTCCTAAAATATTAAAGCGGTCAACTCATAATTGGTAAATTGTAAGTTCAATAAATTGTATTGAGTAAATGCGACTTATGGTATGTATTACTAACAGGTTTATTCTTTCATCATGGTTAATGCTATAGTTTTACAATATGTTCTACATATTTTTGGTATTCCATAAAACAATACTAGCTTTGAAATTGTTGAGCTAAAATGTGTACATTTTGGAAAGAAGTTTCTAAAATCTAAAACTAAGCTACAAAAATATGCTAAAAAGTTATGACATGCTTCTATTTTTTTAAGTTTTCTATTCGGTGTTCGGTACCCGCATTGAAGCCCGACTATACTCCGATTCGTGCTAGGTAGGGCTCCATTCGGGAGTAATGCTCCATATCAAGGATTTTTTCATAGCTAGGACTCGAACCTGAGACCTCTAGTTAAGGAAACAATCTCATCCAATGCACCACATTCTTTGATGGTGCATGCTTCTATTTTTCACACAATAGAATAATGTACGTTAAAAAAAACTCAACCAAAACAATTATATGTTTAATAATGTATTTGTTTTTATAAATCTAAAATACATTTTATTTTAGTTATTAAGAGTAGGAAAGAAAAAGGATGTTTACACAAATTTTAAGTGAGGAGGTCGACTGTGTTTAAATTTTCTATTTGGTTGCTGTTGAAAAAGTATACTTCCTCCGTTTCAATTTATGTTAATTTGTCTGTCTGGGCGAGTTTATATAAAATAAAGACTTTTGTAATTGATTTTAAACAAATTAAAAAGAGGTCTAGAGTATTTGTGTGGTTATAAAAGCTTCTCATTAAATGTATAATTGTAAGTTTAAGCAAAATTATTTCTAAATTTAAAAAAGAGTCATTTTTTTTGAAGCGGACCAAAAAGGAAATAAGTTCGCGTAAACTGGAACGGAGAGTACTCCATATTTGAAGTTAAAACTTAAAATAAAATGTATTTGTGAGTATAAACTATTATTTCAATGTAATACTTATAAACAAATTTCGAAAGTGTTATGTCCCAATTTTTTCTCTTTCGAAATTTCAATTTCCCTTCTTCATAATATTCCCAAACCAAATTCCCATTAAAAAGTCACAACCCGTCACGGCCATCCCCGCCCCAGCACTGGCCACCGTCGTCTGACGGAGAAATGAGATTTCTACAACTCCGGTGGAAGAATCCGGCGAAGATATCATCAAGAACTCCACTTTCATTCGGCCCTTTCAATTCCACAACCCAAACCCGGTGGAAGAAACCAGCAAACACAGCCCAAACCCGACTGGAAAACCGGACCCGAGACCCGTATCTCGATAAACGCACAGCTCAATACCGGAGACTTAAACTCATCCTCAACCTCTACGACGTCGTATCCGCTAAAAAACGCGGTCGTTTTGTCTCAGTTCAGTCACTTTCCAAGTGGGCGCCACATGCCGGCATTAACACCATCACCGCCGGTGATCTTCTCCGGAAATACCCCCATATTTTTGAGGTATTTACACACCCTATTAAGCGTAATTTATGCTGCAAGTTTAGGGAGAAATTTGTCATTTTGCTTAAGCAAGAAGAAGATTTCATATCACAAAATGAACATGAGAATGTGATGAGAATAAGGAAAATTTTAATGATGTCTGTTAATGGCAGTATACATTTGCATGCACTTAGATTAATGAGGACTGAATTGGGTTTGCCTGAAAACTTCAGGGACTCAATTGTAATAAAGTATGATGAAGTTTTTAGGATGGTGGATTTGGAAATTGTTGAATTAATTGATGGAAATGGCGTTGATGAGAGTTCTGGGGTGGCAAAGGTTGAATCTTGGAGGCAAAAGGAGTATACTGACAAATGGTTGAGTGAATTTGAGGTCAAATATGCA
Organism: Nicotiana undulata; assembly: GCA_005239495.1. Lineage (NCBI taxonomy): Eukaryota > Viridiplantae > Streptophyta > Magnoliopsida > Solanales > Solanaceae > Nicotiana > Nicotiana undulata. The sequence continues at coordinate 215,496 of ML245094.1, forward strand.
TTTCCTATTCATTTCCCGACTGGGTTTAAGATAGAACCAGGTTATAGGGAGAAACTGAAAAATTGGCAAAGGCTTCCTTATGTTAAGCCTTACGAAAGAGAACTTACGTATCACTTGAATGGACAAAAAACTGAACTCTTGGGACAATCTTTAGGATGTGATGAGTTGATATCAAGGTCAAAGGGTGTTGGAAAACGTAAGTTTGGAGGGGTTGAGCGGTATGAGAAGCGAGCTGTGGCGATTATTCATGAACTTCTGAGCTTGACTGTTGAGAAGTTGGTGCCCCTCGAAAGGTTGGCACATTATAAAAAGGACCTCGGCATTGAAGTTAATATTCGTGAGCTGTTGTTGAAGCATCCTGGGATATTCTACATATCCACTAAAGGGAATATTGAGATTGTTTTTCTTAGGGAGGCATATAGTAAAGGGTGTTTGATTGAGCCGAACCCAATTTATGATTTGAGAAGAAAGGTGTTGGAGCTTCTCTTGTTGGGAAACCGTCATACAAGAGAGTTGAGAACGGAAATGGAACTGAAGGATGAAATTAGGGACAGGACAGATGATGAAAATGGATGGGAAAGCAGAGAGGGTGACTTTGTTATTCCAATTCTAGAGAGTTTTTCTGATCATGACAATGACGACAATTTGAAATAGAATGGTTGCTTATCTGAGGCAGAGCTGATTGGGCTTTCTGAGATGGAAATCAGTCATGATGATCTAGGTGCGTCTTCTAATCTGGATTTTTCTGCTAACTGACAATTAATGATAGGGCAGTTGATGTTAGTTGATGGATACACGGTCATATTTGTGCTTCCTGCTGTCATTGTTCAGAAAGTTTATTCTGTTGTACAGAGCCTCAGTATGCCTTGCCAGGAACCTTTGTTGTTTCTGTTGGTGCGCTTTGTGTTCGAAACTTTATTCTTCCATCTCTAGCATTATGACTTAATTTCCTCACTCTGTTCAAATCTGATAATTGCATATTGCAGTTCCTTATCTACCAGATTTCGTTTTTTTTAATTTTCTCCTTCCAATTCAGACTATTCGATTATGAAAAGGAAAAGATAGGATAGTCCTTGTGGTAAGGCACTTGGTTCTGTAGAGCAGTCGTAGGGATATTGATTATTGATTGCCAACTAGAGAACTGAACCAAAGTCAATGTAATAAACTTCCAGCTGCACATTGTTTGCTAGATCGTAACTTACTTTTTTATGCTCGTGACTTGTATAATACAGGGTTATTCGAAGACCATATACAAGTCCAGGTAAGTGTGGAGAAACATTGCCACAGAATAGAAAGGTATCAGGTTCGATATATTTGGGGTAATGCATTGTTCTTTTCGTTGCTTCTAGTGGAGGACACTGAGTTCTGCCATCTTTCTATTACTGTCAATAGAATCTGTCCTCCTACCAAAGACTATTCTTGTACTCGAATGCACCTTTGTGCCTGTTGATTTTCGAACCAGGGAGGAAAGGTTGAAGTTCTGGCCCTGTTGACATATGGTATTTTCGGTGAGCAATGGGCGGGCGATATGCTGGATGACTATGTAATGCTTTAAAATAGCAACTAACTTGTAACACAGAGCTGCATAAATTGAGGATGTTTTTCTTAAAGTAATTTTACTGAAGTGGAAGGGAGTGATCTGAAAACATATTGTATGATTTTCCAGAAAAGATTGTTCTAGCGCTTCTGATGCTTTGCGATTTCCTTTCTCCAGGTAATACACAGTAGAACCAAGAAGGATTCATTCCACACTCTACGGACCCGTTGGCCATAGATTTTGCCAAAATAAACTTGGGTTTTATTTGGCAAACACATGTTTGGCCATAAATTTTGCCTATATTTTGGCAAAATCCCAAGTCCCAAATCCCAAAACCAGCTATTGAGCTAGTTTTGGGCCAAATCCTCATAATACATATGTTTTTCCAAAATAAATTTGGGAAATATGTTTTGAAAACGTATGTCCAAACACATTTTCATCTTCAAGTTAAACTTCACCCAAAACATATTTTTCAAAACAAATTTGAAAATCTATGGCCAAACGCTAGCTACTTTTCAGCATTTGCGTGAGTTTTCATCGTATAAGCATTTCTTTGACAGTGAAAGAAATGGCCAAATATGCAACAGGAAAGTTGAGCTTTTAAGTGTATCTACATTTGGTTTTGGTTAAGTTTTTAAACAAGTTTTCACTAAGCAATTTTCTGAAAAGAGTTGTTTGGTTGAAACCTCAAAGCTTCATTCAATATTTATTGTTATTATTATTATTCTAATTGTTATTATTATTATAACAAAGCATCTAAAAAATCAATATTTAGATTAGCTCTAATCATATAACAACAACAACCCGATAAAATTTCACCACTGGAGTTTGGAGAAGTAGTGTGTAAGCAAACCTAACCATAAAATAAAAATATAAAAGAATTCACTGCTTCAATTAAAAAGATCAAGGCCGAAAGTTAAAGCCTTACACCACATGAGTCAATTTAAAAATTGTTCGTATGAGTTTCCTTTTAAAAAAAAGAAAAAAAGAAATACGTCTCGATTGCATTTCTTTTATTAATATCTACAAAATACTCCTTTAATTAAAAAAAGAAAATTATCATGACCCCTGCGCAAAGATGTCCAAATTTTGAAGAAAGAAAAATACTTTTTCTTTTTGAGAAAAAATGATGTGCTTAGGAAGATTGTATTTCTTTTATTTAAGAAATTTCATTACAAAAAAGAAAAGAAAAAAAAAACTCTGGATATTTTTCTTATAAGTTCCCGAACAAACACAATTAATATGGATTCGTGGTGAAACTTTGAGGTATACCTGGTGGGGGGAAGTGTCATATTTCAGAAGTTGGAGGGAATATAAGCAATTTTCAAGTTTTGGTCAAGTATAAAAAGAGGACACAAGTTCCGCCGTCGACCTGAACTAGGGTTTTTGTGTTAGTGAAGATTGGGCGAAATGGGAGAAGTAATATTCAGAGACATAAGACGATATTATTGTGAATTTTGTGGAATTTGCCGCTCGAAAAAATCCCTCATCTCCTCTCATATTCTCTCCCATCATCAAGTATGTGTTCCTTCTTTTCTGGATTTTGCGTTTTGCTTTGCATCCAATTTAATTTATCAATTGTTCATTAAGCTGAAAATTATTTGCTTGTGAGCTGCAAATTTATCAAATTATTTTTTCTGGCTGTTTTTGTGAGCTGTCTTGTATTCTAAAGTTGATATTGAGTACTTATTTGCTTCATTAGCCAGATATAGAATTTGAAATATTACTATAAGGATTTGCTTGGTTCACGGATTAGTTATAACAGATTGTTATGCGTGGAATACTAGTACATGAATTTTTGTGTTTGGATTTCAATGCTACTATATTAGTATTATTATCTTTTGAGTTGCTCCCATCGGGGTAGAGGTAAGGTCTCCCAAACCCCACTTGTGGGACTATACTGGGTCGTTGTTGTTGTTGTTGTTGTTGAGGTGCTCTTTTTTGTTTATCGGAAAATAAATGCTGTATTAGTAGTGCAGAGTTTTATGTGTATTGAATTCACTTATTCATCGAACAAAATGAGCCCTTAGTGCGTGTTGTGTAATATAAATTGGGACAGTGGAATCATAGTTGAATATAAAATTGAAATTGGTTTTGTTTGTTTTTTGAATAGGATGAAATGGAGAGGCGGAAAGATGAGGCAAATGAAGATGAAAAGAGAAAGGAAGGCCCAAAAATGAATATTTGTGAAGAATGTGGTGTGAGCTTTCAGAAGCCTGCTCATTTGAAGCAGCATATGCAGAGTCATTCACTCGAGGTATCTTTTGTGTGTGTTCTTCGTTTGTGATGTTGAATAGCTCTTATTACTTTAGTGAGAGTTCAGTTTTGAGGTTATAGTAAACCTTCATATTTTCTGATTTATTGTCTTTGTATACATTTAATAGTTGATGACTTTGCAGATTGAGGTAATGTGAGAAACATTGTGGAATTATGTGAAGGTGTGAAGCATTGGATCCCACATAAAGAACTCCAAAATGCAAGAGGCAGGTATCTTTCCTTGACTGGATCAGTATCAGGAAGGGGGACCTCCTGAGAAGCTCCATCAAGTGAGCCTCAATCACGCCTTATAATCTTGGTGGTTAGAGACTCATCCCAATTCCCTCTCCCCCCAAATACAAAAAAAACTTATCTTTTCTCTCCATTAGCATTTGTGGACTTTGGTCCAGGACCTCCAGAGATTGAAACATTCTTAAAATGTTCTCTTCTTGATCTTTTGCATGAACAGAGGCCATTTGTATGCCATATAGATGGCTGCCAGTCCAGCTACCGTAGAAAGGATCACTTGACAAGACATCTCTTGCAGCACCAAGGGAAGTTGTTTGAGTGTCCCGTTGATGGTTGCAAACGCTCATTTAGTATTCAAGGCAACATGACTCGGCATGTCAAAGAGATGCATCACCACTGTGCCTCCCCTGAGGCTAATCTTCCAAAGCAGTATGTCTGTTCAGAACCTGGTTGTGGGAAGGTGTTCAAATTTGCATCCAAATTAAAGAAGCATGAAGATTCTCATGGCAAGTCAAACTTCATAATTCTAATTATCTGTAGAGTACTAATATTTTATATGTTTCTGGTTTTGGAAACTTCCAATAATGACACCATAATCTGCCATGTATCCATGCAGTTAAGTTGGAGACGATGGAGGCACTTTGTTTAGAGCCAGGCTGTATGAAACCTTTCACAAATGAAAAATGTCTCAAGGATCACATAGAGAGTTGCCACCAGCATATTGTGTGTGAAATATGTGGAACCAAGCAACTGAAGAAGAATATTAAGCGGCATCTCCGCACGCATGAAGAAGAGTCTACACCGGAGAGAATAAAATGTGAATTCCAGGATTGTCAGCACGCTTTCTCCACTGTAAGGGACTGCTGCATTTTCTTATGTAAATAAATATCCTTGCTGTTAGAAGGAACAGTAGTGATAAATTTAGAAAGCAATAGCGCTAACTCATTATGAGTGAGGAAAAATACTTGCATATCAAACAACAATTTTTAACCTCAACCAAGCCTGCACGGCATCCAGTTAAGTGCATAAGAGTGAATACTGGTCTCACTGAAATATTTGTTGCTTGAAAAACAGAAATCAAATCTTATTCAGCATGTCAGAGCTGTGCACCTGGGGGATAAACCATTCTCATGTAGCATTGCTGGTTGTGGTATGAAATTTGCCTTCAAGCATGTGAGAGATAGACATGAAAAATCAGGCTGCCATGTTTATACTCCAGTAAGTAGAATGCATTTGCTGGTTGAAAGCACAACACTGTCACTCAGGTCCTTTTGCTTCTAATATTCATGAGAGTGACTTGATGCTTTTTGATTGTCTTGTGTAGGGTGATTTTGTAGAGGCTGATGAGCAATTCCGTTCTAGACCAAGAGGTGGTAGGAAGAGGAAGCTTCCTGTTTTCGAGGCCATTATGCGGAAAAGGATAGCACCACCCAGTGGTACAGATCCCTTGTTCTATCGAGGATCAGAGTATCTCTCGTGGTTACTCTCAGCAGAATCAGATGAAGAACGGTGAGTCTGTCTCTTCGGCCAGATGCTGTGTCGAATCATGGGCCAGAAATCTCATCTTTCCTCTTAGTAGAATCAGAGGATCAACTCTGAGAGTCTCCTGGACAGTTTCTCGGCAGATAGCTAGTGTATATGCTGTCCATATGTTCTTACTAGAAAAAAGTATATGCAGTCCATAAGTTATAAATTTAGCACAACGATTATTCTATATTAATCCAGTGGATAAGTATTTATCTTTTTTCGACTCTTTCCCAAGACTCCCTATCTCTTTGTTTCATTTGAAATTGAGGTGTTTCGTAATCATGAAGGTTAATAAAACTGTTGATATATAAATAAATCTAATTGTACTAAATATACTTTTGAAAGTGACTAAAATGGGTCGTTAAAATCGCGGGAGCTTTCTATTTTAAAAATTTGTTGATTTTTATGAAATGGAAGTAAGAAGTAACTCATCTTTTACAAAATGTAATTAATTCACTTCTCAAAAAACGCTTATTGGATTTTTTACCTAGACATTTGGTTAGCTCTTCGCATTCATTCGGCATAGGGGTGGGAAATTTACTTTTACACGTAAAAGATCTAAAAATATTATTTTTTAATTTATGAAGACAACAATAAAATATCTAGTATTATCCTACATCGTGGGATCTGGAGAGGGTAGTGTGTACGCATATCTTACTTCTACCTTGTGAGGATAGAAAGATTATTTTCAATAAATCTTCAGTTTGGGAAAGACAACAACATACCAGTATTATCCCACATCATGGGATTTGGGAAGGGTAACTACTTTACGAAGGAAAAATATTAATGTCCTTAACAGTATACATGTCACGACCCCAAATCCTAACCGACCGTGATGACGCCTATCGTGGAACTAGGCTAGCCAACACTCATAACTTTCATATTTTTCTGTTCAAATATCTCAATTTATTTTCAGCAATTCATAACACGCATATAAATTTTGAAATCTTTAACAAAACAATCAAGCTAACAGTCTACAACCGCCCCCAAGATCCGGAGTCAACATGTCATGAGCATTTATGAAATAAACTAACTTTGCTATTGTCATAGACAAAGTCTAGGAATAAAATACTAATACTAAATAAGGAAGGGAAATGGAGAAGCTGCGGACGCTGGACAGCTACCTCGAAATCCCCAAGCTGACGATGAACGGAACTCGGATGACTACTGCTCCGAACCAGTACCTGTATCTTCACGCAGAGGTGCATGGAGTAATGATGAGTACGCCAACTCAGTAGTAATGAAAATAAATCACAGTCTGAGAAATACGAAACACACAACACAGATACACCAATTCACAAAAATAGTATATCACCAAGTCACCATAAATATTCGCCAAATACATAAGTTCAAAAACCAATTTCCAGAAATCCTTTGAAACAAGTATAATTTCAATATATCTCAATAAAACTCTCAGTAAAAATCAGTTTGAAAAACAAAGTGAATCGTAGTAAAAAACTTAGTAAAATTTTCATAAATCTGCCCCTCGGGCCATAATCATTTCTCATAACAATCTCAGTATCAGCCCATCAGTCAACCTCACAGTCACTCAGTATCAGCCCATCAGACAACCTCACAGTCACTCAATATCAGCCCATCAGGCAACCTCACAGTCACTCAGTATCAGCCCCGCGGGCAACATCACTCAGTAGGTACCTGCGCTCACTGGGGGTGTGTACAGACTCCGGAGGGGCTCCTACAGCCCAAACGCTATAACAAGCCACAACATGGCATAAATCACACACAATATTGGCCCGCAGCCTCTCTCATATCACAACATCCTCACAATAATGGCCCGCAACCTCACTTAGAGACACTCTCAACATGCCCTTCAGGCCATAAATATACCGGGTTCTCGACCCAAAAACAGTGTTTCATTTTCAATAAATAGTATCAAAATACTCTGAGTGTCAAAACAATTATCACGAAAAGACTGAGTGAAATCATAACATAAAAAGTGAGGAAAATAGTAAAAACATCCCCCAAGGGATAAACAGATCGGCACTAGGCCCCAAACACGGCTTACAACCCAAATCATATCAAAATATATCAATACTATTAAGCATAGGCTTAAAAGTCGGTTTCGCAAATCAATAGTTGCCTAAATAGGGAATATATTTCCAAAGTTCCAATTTTTGCATTCCAAAACTCGTGAAAGGATGTAAAGTTCGGGGTTTCATACCCTTAGGACAGGATTTAAAGACATTACTTACCTCAAGCTAGCCCGAAAGCTATTCCGCAATACGCTTGCTTTTCAAACCAACTTCCGAATGCTCCAAATCTATCAAGTTCAGATTTTTATCATCAAATTATGCTTAAGGAATGAATTCCAATAGAAAAATACAAAATTTGCTAAAACCCGACCCCCGGATCCGCGTCTCGAAACTCAGAAATTTTTATACCAAAACGTTCATCGTTATCTCACGAGTCCGTACATATAAAGAACACAAAAATCGGAGTTCGTTTGACCCCTCAAATCGACCCTTAAAGGTCTCATAATCTCAAGCCCTAACTCCCCTTTTTCTACTGATTTTCATGAATTAAACACAGATATTATGTTCCTTAATCACCTATAATAAAGTTTTAAGGTCCAAAATACTTACCTCTAGGATGAATACTGATTTTCCCTATTCAAAATCGCCTCAAAAGCTTCTTCCCGTTCAAAAATGGTGTTAAAATAGGTTAAGGTCGCGGAAGGGTTTAATTAATACTGCTCAGTTATTACTCTCCGCGATCGCGGTCATCAGGCCGCGTTCGCACAGACCAACTTCCCTTTCCCCTTCGCGATCGCAGTCAACGTGCCGCATTCGCACATACCGCTCTCCTTAGCCCTTCGCGAACGCATATCCCAGGTCCGTGATCGCATAGTACAAACGGACCTGGGGCCCCTCTGATGGTCTATCCTTACACGATCGCACCTCTCTAAATGCGTTCGCACTGACCAACCCCTCAACTCTACGCGTTCGCACCTGCCCAAACGCGAACGCACAGAACAAAACTACCTCAGCTCCCCACTTCCCCTATGCGAACGCGGGCCCCTCTCCGCGATCGCATAGGGTAAAATCCTTGTGAAAAACACCCGCAAAACAATATTCTCTTTAAGTCCAAATGAGTCCGTTAACCACCCAAAATCAAGCCCGAGCCCCTCGGGACCCCAACCAAATATACCAACACGTCACGTATGATCATTCAAATTTAGTTGCACTTTCAAAACACTAAAAATAATGTCAAAACACCAAAATCACATCGGATTCAAGCCTAAAAACTTTGAAATTTCTAAAATCCACCAACCATGCCGAAACTATCCAAAACAACTCCGATTGACATGAAATTTTGCAGACATATCCAAAATGACATTACGGACCTATTCCAATTTCTGGAATTCCATTCCGACCCCGATAGCCTATTTTCCACCGTCGACCGGAAATCACCAAAAACTAACTTTCGCCAATTCAAGCCTAATTCTACACCGGACATCACAAAATTATTACGAACACACTCCTAAGTCCCATATCATCTAACGAAGCTATCCGAGCCATAAAATTCGCATTCCGCGGTCGTTTACCAATAAGTCAACTCTCAGTTGACTTTTCCAACTTTAAGGCTATTTTTAAAGACTAAGTGGCTAAATTCTCACTACAACCATTTCGATTTCAAGTCTACCAACTCTAACACATCAATAATAGTATAACCAACCTATGAAAAGTCAATAATAGTAATTTTAATGCAAGTTCTACGTAACGACTGACCGGGTCGTTACAATACACAATATGGAGACCCATCTCACCTGCTTTGAAATTTTCATTTTTGAATAACCTCATTGGAGCAAAAGCGCCCTTTGCTGGAATAAGTAGGAATCCGGCACATACAAGTCGCATTCGTTAATTACGATTTATAAATTACATTACCTATTTCGATGTATAGTCGCATTCATAAATTGTGACATATACAATGCATATACAACACATTTTTGATTTATAAATAGGATTGACAAAAACTACGATTATAAATAGTACTCTATTCATCTTATACATAACATTTAATTATTGAGACTTATAAATTTATTTATTTTAATTGTAATTTATATAGTCGCATTCAAAGAGTGATTTGTGAGTCATATATAGTGATCCCGAATTATTAACATCTGAGTTAGGTAAGAGGTAGATCAAGCCCCGTCGACCACGACAACTGAAACAACGCGAAAAATCCAGACCCGTAAAGGAGAAGAGTCGGTGGGGGGCATTTGGGAAAGTCAGGCCGATCTGGTGTCTTCATTCAAGCGACGGTACAGAAGAAGAACGAAACAAAGTGAGAGGCCGGGGGCAGGGAAAAGAGTCGAGTCGATCAGGCTCGACGATGGGGAGACGCAAAACGAAATCAGGATTTGCCCGAAAAAGAAGCAAGACAATGGATACCATGACCGATCACCATCAATAAAAAAAGAATCTTTCTAAAGCACAATAAGCTAGAAAAGTTATTATTTCGCTTCGGAAGGGTCACATTCTAGCTATAGTGATATACAAGTCCAGCGTTCTTCAACTGCGATTATATTCATCAAATGTATTTATTGCATGAACGTATTCCCATCAACAGATCGCATTGGTTAAATGCGTTTTGGTATTTCTTTAAAGCCAATATATCACTGAAATTTATTGAGCCAATATGCTTAATTCCTAAACAAACTTTGAATATAATATTTTATTAACATTGAATGACTATCAAAATCAGTTATCTTTTTATAACTTTGAATCTTACCAAAGTTGGTCTTGGATAATCGTTTCCTTAACTTTGATAGCTAATGTTTCTTTGGTCTTAAATGGTTTTAATGTTTGATAGCCTTAAATGAATTTGACGTTTTGGCATTTGACTCCTTAATGGAGTTTTAACGTTTTTCATTACCTATCAGATGTCCATCTCCCTTTTGGACTATATATAAATATATCTATATATAAGTATATGTTTGTGTTCATTTGGAGAATGTGAAAGAGTAAAATTTTTTCTTCCCCTTCCTTTGTACTGGGTTTGTTCTAATCAATCTTGGTTGTTTCTGCTCCAAGTTTATACTAGAAGAGTTTGTTGAATCCTGTCGGATATGTCTAATTTATTTATCACGCTGTAGGCGAAATATCCTTAAGGACAATGTCATTGATACACTTCAAGCTAAGCTAACTCCTATTCTCCATAATCAAATATTTTTCCAACAATCTTAAGGATATTACCGTATCCTTTTTTTATTATGGAGAATCAAATTTGACGATGTACAAATTGTTGTTCTAATTCTGAAAATGGGACATGTACTTCACGTTTGCACAATGGTCTCAAGGAGAATATCACTTTGTATTCAAAGTATTTTTGTGGGTTGCAAAATGTTAATCAAGTCAATGAGCATTCAGTGAACTTCAAGGTATTATCGTTCCCTAACTTATATGTTTCTCACCGATGCTCAAAGGATTCAACCGAATTTTAAAAATAGTAACTGTTGGCCCAAGTGAAGGTTACTTTTGAAGATTAACAAAGGAAGCTCAGACATGAACCAGGTCCATCCCTTGTGTGCATAGACACGGGCAGTTGGAGCATGCGGGATACACGTGATGGAGATAAACTTAACTTGGTATAATTGATAAGGAGAAGGGCTCCTTACTCAAAGAGAACATTATCCAAGATAACAGAGGAGTTAGAAGTTGAGATCAACCAGAACTCTTCCACCAAGAAAGAGTAGCATTAGAACACTAGTTATTTTCTATTCTACTAACTCTATATATTACAGGGTGTTCTCACTTTACAGGGAGGGCACAAACGCAGAAGTTAAATAGGAATTGAGAGCAAAATAGAAAGGCATTTTGCAAGCAATTCGTGTGTGATTCAAGTGTGCAAACCTGAAGCTACATGAACCAAATAAAAGAACCAGTTCCAAGTGCCTATTGTTTATTCTAGTTCAATTGTAGTAGATGTTTTTATATTGTACCTTTCATCTTTATCTAGAGGCAATTGTAATAGGTACTAAGAGTATTCAAGTTAGAGTTAACTTGAAGTTGTCCCAACCGTTAGAGGCTGTTTGCTACAAGGGATTTGAGCTAGTCCTAGGTTTACAAAAGTGTTTTGTAAATGCAGTTTTTGGCTCAGTGATTTAGTGGAGAGTTTGGGAAAATCCTATTGGGAAGTAGGTTGTGTTTTTTTCACCTTTTGAGCAAGGTGTTTTTCACGTAAAATACTTGTGTTCTTTGCTTTACGCATTTACTATTTCAAAAATAGTAGGTTATGGAACACTTAGAAGAACCAGGTCCTTCCATAATCAGTTTAGGCAAAAAAATTGACACCACATAAATCGTCCCCCCTCTTGTGTGGTATTGAAGTTAAAACATCAATTGGTATCAGAGCGGGTTATCCTTGAAGAGGCTAACACCTTAGGAGAAGATCAAGATGAGTGCACCACGTGGAAATTGGGAAGGACAATCCACTGCTAGGCCACCACTCTTCAATAGCCAGTACTACTCTTGGTGGAAAAACAGAATGAGAGACCACATCATATGAGAGGACTATGATCTATGGGACATTGTCATTGATGATCCCCTGGCTACTATGAAGAGGAATGTTGAAGGAGTAGATGTGCCAAAAACAAGAGCTGATTGCACTGTTGAGGACTTGAGGAAATGGGAGAAGAATGGCAAGGCCAAGAAATGGCTTGTGTGTGGACTTGGTCTAGACGAGTACAACAGAATTCAAAGATGCACTACTGCTAAGGAAATTTGGGATACTTTGTAAGCGGCTCATGAAGGAACACCTCAGGTGAAGAGGTACAAATAAACTTTACTATATTCTCAATATGATAATATACTATGAAGGAAGGTGAAACCATCCAAGAGATGTATACAAGGTTCACCACACTAATAAATGAACTTAAGTCTCTTGGAGGGTTATTCTTGAAGAAGACAAAGTTGAGAATATTTTGACATGGGTTCTGCCAGTCTCTTGGGAGAGTAAAATCACCGCCATTTAGGAATCAAAGAACATTGTCACTCTTAAGTTGGATGAGCTAATGAAAATCTCACTACTTATGAACTCAAAAGGCAAACCATGAAGATGGATGTAACCAAGAAGGAAATGAGTCTGGCACTCAGAATCATTGAAGGTTTTGATCTAGAAGAGGATGAAATGGCCATGATCACAAAGGACTTCAAGAAGTACCTAATGAGAGGAAAGAGTTCTTCAAGAAGTGGAAGCTCCAACAACCAAGAGTTACTGACAAATAGACCAATGAGGGATGCTACAAGTGTGAGAAGACTGATCACCACATCAAAAACTACCCTCAATGGGAAATTGAATAGTAGAAGGAAAGAGCTGAACGGACAAACAGGAAGAAGGAACAGGTTCATCACAAGAAGAACAAAGGATCAACTAAGGCTATGGTTGCTGCTTGGGGAGAAAGCTCAGATGAGGATCAGTTGATAAAGATGGAGATGAACAATAAATTATTACAATTGGAGAATCCGATTAGGAATCTGAGGTAAGTATAATTCATCTCAAGTACAAGATTAAGCTTTTGTCTAAAGAAAGGTTATCTGAGTTACTTCTAGATTTCATTGATGAATCTGAGGATATAAGCAATGAAAAGGAACAACTGCCTAAGGAATGTATGATTTTAAAAGCAAAGTGTAAGAACCTGGAACTTAGAGTTAGTGAGACTGTAAGTGAAAATACTGCACTAAAGAACCAGGTTCATGCATTTGAATCAAATGTCCTAGAACTTAAATCTGAAAAACTAAAATTGAAATTAGGAACAAGTAAGAAGACAACTGATTGCACTCAACTTACTCTAGAAGAAAATGTAGGTAAACTAAAAGATGAGTTGTATAAGAAGGACGAGCAGGTAAAATTTTTGAAGGAGGATCTAGGAAAGGTCAAGCATGAACTGTACAGAACTTGTAAATTGAATAGGTCCTCTGATGCTCTTTCATGGCAACAGGAACATCATAGTAGCAATAGAAGAGGACTTAGATTTGGGAATCTTCCATCTAAATGGTATCCCAAGCAAGTACTTTACACTCATTGAGAACAAGATTTGTATTCACTGTGGTAAAACAAGTCACTATAAAAGCGAATGCAATGCAAAAGAAAAGGCAAGCCATAAGAACAAAGAATTTTTTCAAGGGAAGAACAGGCTACCAAGTTGGGCTAAAAATAATTTGATTCATCCTTTTGCCTATAGAAAGGGACCCAAACTAGTTTGGGTTCCTAAGCCTAACCTCCGATTTCCTTTTGTAGGTCCAAGTGAAGGGGGACAACCAAATATGGTACATGGATAGTGGCTAGTCAAAGCACATGACAAGAAGCAAGAACCAGTTCCTTTCACTTGAGGAACTCAAAGGAGGTAATGTCTCCTTTGGAAATGGGAAGAAAGGTGAGATCTTTGGGATATGTAAGGTAGGTAAGACTGATTCTCATTTTATTGAGAGTGTCTACTTGATAGATGACCTAAAATACAGTCTAAGTAGTGTATCACAACTGTGTAAAAGAGTGAACAATATATATATATATATATATTGTAGATCTGTCCATACTTTTAGAAAATGAACTCACTTGCTTAAGTGTGTTGGACAATGATCCTCTCATTTGGCACAAGAGACTTGGGCATGCAAGTCTGAGTCAACTCAACAAATTGGTCTCCAAGGACTTGGTGAAAGGACTGCCTATCATCAAGTTCAAGGAAGAAAAAGTTTGTGAGGCTTGTGCAAGGGGGAAGTAGGTAAGATCCTCTTTTAAATGCAAGAAAGTGGTAAGTACCACCAGAACGATGGAACTGGTCCATATGGATCTCATGGTCCAATGAGAACATTAAGCAGATGTGGTAAAAGATATGTGACGGTGCTTGTTGATGATTACTCTAGGTTTACTTAGACATTGTTTTTAACATCCAAAGATGAAGCATTGTTCAATTTCTTTGTTAGAAAAACTCAGAAACAACTAGGTAATCAACTTGCGTCAATTAGGTCTGATCATGACATTGAATTTGAAAATGCTAAATTTGCTGAATTTTGTGATGAGCATGGAATTAATCATAATTTTTCTGCTCCTAGGACTCATATTGCATGCTACATCATAAATAGGTGCATGACTAAATCTCTTGTTGAGAAGACTCTCTATGAGTTACTGCATGCAAGTGTTTTGTCCACAACAATAAAGACTCCCTAGGAATGTTTGATCTCTGAAGCGATGAGGGAGTATTTTTGGGATATTCTTCACACAACAAAGCTTATAAGGTCTTTAACAAAAGAACTATGTGTGTTGAAGAAAGTGTTCATGTGGTTTTTGACGAAACAAACATTCTTTCTGAGAGACTGGAACATAGTGATGAAGCAATTGGGTTGGTAAGAAACTCAAATGGAATCACAACCCAGAATGAAGCTTCACTGTAAGAAGGAACAAGTGATGGAATAGGTTTTTCCACCAGAGCAACATGACAGAGGGAATATAACAAAGAGGAAATGATCCCCAAACCTCAATGGAACTTGTCCATGAACATGTTCCATAGCAATAAAACACTAAAGGAACATCAAGGGGAAACTAGTTGGTTGTGAAATATTACAAGCATCAAAGTTTTCATCCCATTGAGAACATAATTACTGATCCAACCTCTAGAATCAAAACCAGATCTTCATTAAAGAATCTCTACGCTTTTGATGCTTTCTTATCTATTATTGAACCGAAAAATGTTGCTGAAGCTTTGCAGGATGCAGACTGGGTAAATGCAATGCCAGATGAACTCAACTAATTTGAAAGGAGTCGAGTTTGGCATATAGTGCCAAGACCATTGGATAGATCAGTAATTGGCACAAAATGGGTCTTTAGAAGCAAACTAGATGGAGATGGAATTGTTACAAGAAACAAGGCAAGATTTGCGGTTCAAGGATATAGCCAGGAGGAGGGCATAAACTATGATGAAACCTTAGCTCTAGGTTCAAGGTTGGAAGCAATAAGGATCCTCATATCATTTGTTGCTTACATGGAATTCACCCTTCACCAGATGAATATCAAGAGTGCCTTCCTTAATGGATATCTAAAGGAAGAAGTGTTTTTCAAGCAAACGCTGGGGTTTGAAAGCAAGGAGTGTCTCGATCATGTGTATAAACTTGACAAGGCACTTTATGGGCTCAAGCAGGCTCCAAGAGCATGGTATGAAAGATTATCAAAGTTTTTGCTTGAGCATGACTACAAGAGAGGTAAAATTAAGAACACTTTGTTCTTGAAAGAAAAAGGTGAAGATCTCTTGGTAGTTCAGATATAAGTTGATGATATAATCTTCGGAGCAACTACTGATAAGCTAAGTAAAACATTTGCTAAACTAATGGGGAGTGAATTTGAAATGAGCATGATGGGTGAGCCTAAGTTATTTTTAGGTTTACAAATTAAACAAAATTCAAATGGAATTATGATCCATCAACAGAAGTATGTAAAATAGTTGCTTAAAAGGTTTAAAATGGAAGATTCCAAAGATATTGACACTCATATTGCAACAACTACAAAGTTGGATATAGATGAACCTGGTTCATATGTCGATCAGAAGTTGTATAGGCGAATGATTGGCTCATTGTTGTATCTCACTGCTAGTAGACCTGACATCGTTTTCAGCGTAGGCCTTTGTGCAAGATTTCAGGAAAATCCAAAGGAGTCTCACTTGACTGCTATCAAGAGAATTTTGAGATATATAAAAGCCACTACTGTTCTTTGTCTTTGGTATCCAAAAGGTAGAAATTTCAATCTTGTGGGATATGCTGATGCTGATTATGTAGGTTTTCTTGTGGATAGAAAGAGCACATCATGTATGTCACACTTTCTTGGCTCATGTCTTGTGTCTTGGGCCACCACAAAGAAAAATTCAGTGGCCTTACATACTGCTGAAGCTGAGTATATTGTTGCTGCTTCATGTTGTGCTCAATTGTTGTGGATCAAACAACAATTAATAGACTTTGGAATTGATGTTGTTTGTATCCCAGTTTTTTGTGATAACACTAGTGCAATTAGTATGACCAAGAACCCGGTTCATCACAAAAGAACTAAGCATATAGATGTTAGACATCACTTTTTGAGGGATAACTATGAAAAAGGGTTGATCACTGTGGAATTTTGTGCTACTGACAAGCAAATAGATGACATCTTCACAAAAACCCTAAGTAGAGATCACTTTGAAAGGAACATGTTAGAATTATGGTTGATTAAGATCACCTAAAAGGACCAATTCATAATTCACAACGAAAATAAAAATATTATGAAAACAAATTGAAAAAATAATTTGGTTAGAAAATATGGAAACTGTGTATATAATTAGATCAATTTTTTCTCAGCCTCATACTTTCAATAGTATCTCTTGTGCCATGTGATAAAATGACTCGTTAATCTCTAATGATATTTTCTCTATTTTGGCAAATTTAGACTTACACAAGAGAATTCTTTGTGAAAAACCTGGTTCATCAAGATAACACGGTATGTTTTCTACACTCAGCATAGTTTGAAATAATAATATTTGGATCATGAGCATAGTCCTACCTAAGTCCAAATTCATTTTAAACTTATCCAATTTAAGTGCACCAGTTCCGTTTAAAAGATGCCTAATCGAATTAAACTACCTAGATACTAGAGAAAGACTCCGCCATCTCTTCAAAACTAACAATTCAGTTTGATTAGACTTCTAAAAGTATGAAAAGCATGTTGTTCCCTGTTAATTACCCCTCCTTTAAATTGATCATCATTATCTCTGTCTTCACTCCATAATTTTCAAGCCGTCGAAATACTCTCCATCTTCTCTCATCTTCCAATTTCAATCTACTTCTTTTTGTTCCTGAACCAAGCACAGAAATGGCTAACCCTTCTGAAAACCTTCTTCATTAACTAAGAAAGGCACACCCCCACCATGCACCACACCTTCAACCACTCCTCATCTTAAGAAAAGAAGCTTGCTCGCAGGATAGTGGCTGGGAGTGAATTATCAAAGAAATTAGACGCTGAATTGAAAGCTAGCCAAGCCCAAGAACCCCAGAACTCTGAAGAATCCTTCAAGTATGCTACTTAGGGGGAAGGAACTAGTTCTTTTGATACAGAACATGTAACCTCTTGCCCAAATGTTACTACTAAAGTCATTTATGAGATAGCTGAGAGTCTGGAGAACATGTTTGTTCTGGTTGGATCTGTGGTTGATGTAGAGTCTTCTAAGTCCAGAAGGATTGATGGTAAAAAGAAAAAGGAAAAAGAAAAAGAGAGTGAGGGTGCTCGTAGTAAAGAAAGGGGAATGGGTAAAAGAGTGGTTGATTCTTCACCCACTCCTGATACATGTGTAATGGCTGCTTGTGGAGCAGAATCAGGTGAAATGGAGGATTGTGTGAAGAAAACAGGAGGAAGTAGGTCTGGCGAAGCCGCTGAAGAGCTGGTTAAACTTGAGTGAAATCTAGATGAAGATGGTTCATCAGTAGAAGAAACCCTCGCAGAACTATTGAAGAAAGTGACTGAGAGCTACAACCCAAAGAAGAAGAGAACTTCCAAGGCTAAGACCCTTGGCGCTGCTAGGGCTAACAAGAAAAAGAAGGATGCTCCTTCTGATAATGTTGAAATTCCTCTCACAAGAGGAAGAGCAACAAGAAGCCAGCTAAAGCACAATGAACCAGATTTGCAAAAAGCCTTAGAAGAAAGCAAAAGAAAAGCGGTTGAAAAGGGGAAGAAGAAGATTGTTACACCCCATGTCTTCGTACGTAAAAGTACGCCATAAGTAAATTGACAAAATCTTGGAATGAGATGTTATATTCCGCATTTTTGTACGTTAAAATTTCGTCGTAAGCTAATCGACATAAGTTCGTGAATGGAATTTATTTTGAGATTATAAGTATTATACAATTTCAAACAAGTTATAAGTAAATTCGTGAAGGTAACATGGCAAGATAATCGAATAAATAAGTTTCGTCGAAGTTTGGCAATTTGGGATAAAATACGGTCCAAACTATAATACTCGGTATTTATGGACTAGTGCCATACAAGGTAACATATGACCGTGATAGTGACGTCTAAAAATAAATAGTATTTTAAGTAATTTGAAATAATTCTTAATTATGTGAGTAATTAGTTAATTATTGGATAGGAAAGATTATTAAGTATATCAAGAGGTAGTGGTTAATTAATTATAATATTTGGATAAGATTAATTAAGCCAATGTGGCAACAATTGGAACAAGTATCAAGACCCAATTTATAACTCTTATATTACATAGCAAGGTGGCACTTTTTAAGAAAATTTAGTGGTCAAATCATCATGCCATGTGGGGCCCACACCTAAAGGCTTAAAAACCTTTCTAAACTCACTTTGTATCTCTATAAGGTGATTAAGGATACTTCAACAAGTTCATATAAGAACTTATGTAATAGTAACGTGGGTTATCCAACAATTCATACGAGATTGCGTCTTAAGCTACGTGAAGTTTTGCGATCTAAGGGAGAATAGTGCAACCTTTCCCAAGAATATCATACGGAGTTCCCCCTACTTCAGGTATGTTAAGGCTAGATCTTTCCTTTATTTTGGCATGATCCCGTAATTACATGAGTTTGGTAACGAGGCATAAAGAGAAGTTCATATTCCGGAATTTATGTACATTTTTCTAGTCTCATAAGTTACAGTATTCTCTCTTATCGGGACTTCATATTCAATTGACTATTGTTTTCTTCCAGTCAAGAGAGCAGAGAACCTATATATACAATATTATAGTATTTTCATTACCATCGAGCTATAATCGATGGGCAGGCCCCTATTAGGAAACCTCTGATCTGATGGTAAGTTATACACCGAGCCTACTGTGGCCGAGCGCCTATGAACGAGCCCAGTTAGTAGAGATATAAAGCCTAGTATGGCTGAGCGCCTATGAGCGAGCCTATATATATATATATATATATATATATATATATATATACACACATACCGAGCCTTATAAGGCGGGACAATAATTTTACTTACTATATTGAGAGAGTTGAGTCAGTATCAACAAGTGAGCATATCTTCAGATTATCTTTGACTTCCAGTTATTATATTATTAGTTCAGTTTCATCTTTCGGTATATTGCCTTACATACTCGGTACATTATTTCGTACTGACGTCCCTTTTCTTGGGGCTTCGCATTTCATGCATCCAGGTTCAGACAGACATACGGGTAGACCTCCTCATTAGGTGTTGCCCGAGTTCAGCTTGATCGGTAAGCTCCATGCCCTTCGGAGTTGCCGGGTCTAGAGATTTATGTACATCTTATGTATATATGTATATATGTTATGAGTAGGTCGGGGCCTTGTTCCGATCACAGTATATCCATCAGTAGAGGCTTGTAGACATATTTTTCCAGTCAGTGCAGTATGTTGGGCTTGTAGGCCTTTTATGTATACTTTGTTGGTTTGCTAGCTGTAGTAGTTATGACGGCCTTGTCGACTCAGCTTTATATTGATGTTTAGTCAGCATTTGCAATTGTCTTGCAATGTGGCCCATGGACAAAGTATGACATTATATGTTCAGAGTCCCTTAGTCGCCAGTTGGTATGCAAGGATAGGTGAGGCACCGGGTGCCGGTCTCGCCCCCCAGGTTCGGGGCGTTACAAAGATGGCTGAGCCTGTTGAGGCTGTTGACGTTGATGAGATGGATCTGGTCCATAAAGGTGAGATGTGAATGAAGAAGTGGAGGTTTAGACTCCCAAACCCAAGAAAGTCAAGACTTCCACTAAGAAGTCTATTTCTATGTCAAAGTTTGCTGAACCATCAACCATGGCAAAAAGGACCAGGTCTGCTTTGAAGACAAAACAAGGGAAAATTGTTGAGGAAGAATTATGGAGTGGAGAGGGAGAGGAAGATGATTCAGATACTGAGAATGACAAAATGGCCAAGTTTGGCAAGAGGATAATTCTGAAAGGTAGACTCCTTAGGGATTTGGAGGAGGAAGGAATGATGGTGCTGTTGGAGAAATTGGAATTGCAAGGCTGGAAGGACATGGTCCTTCAGATGGATGGCAGGTTGGCCATGAGTGAAATTGTTGAATTTATGGCAAATGTTGCAGTGAAGGATGGATTACCAGCTTGGGGAAAGGGGTGCAAATCTCTTTCAAATGTGAAGGAGTTGAGCGAAATTCTAGGTGTACCTGCTGAGGGGTACAATGACTACACAAAGCTTAAATGGCCAAGCCTAGAAAACCTTCCTACTGCCCTGTCCATTACCTGAAAATTCAGTGACAATGAGGAGGAACTTGAGCCAAGGCTGTGTACAAGAGTGAAATGAAGTCATCTCACAAGGTGCTATTCGAATTTTTCAACAAGTGTGTTCTGCCTAGGCAGGAAAGGAGGCACATTGCCAACTTCATGGACTTGGTTATGATGGAGTGTTTGGATAGTGGGAGGCAGATCAATTAGCCTTGATTTGTAATCCAGCTTCTTGATAGGGTTATAAATGGCTCCAAGACTCATGCCATTCCCTATGACTTCATTCTCACAGTTGTGCTTGCACATTTCAAAGTGCCTATGAAAAAGTAGGAGGTGGCTACAAGAAAAGATCACTTTGGGGGAAAATACTCTGATTGCTTGTGACTATGAAGTCCATGCCACTCCTTATGAACCTGGATCATCCAAGAAGGTACCAGTGAATAACAAGGTTAGAGTCTTGGTGTAGGAGAGTGAAGCAAAGGATGCCGAGATTAAGAGGCAGAATAAAATGTTGGATGAGGTGGAGGCTGAGAGAGATGCTCTCAATACAGAGCTGGTAAAAGAAAGGAGAATGATGGCATTTTTCAAGATATGTTGAAACTCCTCCAAGCCAAAAATCAAGCACCTAGTTCTTCCTAGACTTAAGCTTCTAGCCTAGTGTAGATCCTTCAGTGACCCAGTTTGGGATGTTTTTGTTTGCTCATGTTTTCAGTATTTTTATTTCTTTTTATGCTTTATGGAAGAATCGTATCAAGTATCAATGAAGTTTGCTGGTTTTTGCTCTAACTGTTTGTTTAAATTTCTTTGATAGTTAAAATTCTTTGCTTGATCGATGATGATTAATCCATTATTGCATTTGAAGTAGCCCCAGTGGCCATGAGTAAGTTTTTAAATCTGGGTATCTCACATTTTTATGCAACTTTTCGATGATGCCAAAAGGGGGAAAAAGGTTGTGTTTTACACTTTGAACAGTGGTGTTTATAACCTAATGAACCTACTCCTTGATGATAAGTGAAAAAAGTTCTAACATTGTGTTGATGTTGGGCTAAGTTAAATTGAAACAAGGCCTAAGCTTATGAAAATCACATAGTTTTTCATCATCAAAAAGGGAGAATTTTTTGGCCCAAGTGAAGGTTAGTTTCGAAGATTGACAAAGGAAGCTCATGCATGAACCAAGTCCATCCCTTGTGTGCATAGATACAGGCAGATTCGAGCATGTGGTATGCACATGAAGCAGATAAAATTAACTTGGTATAATTGATATCTCCCGATCGAAAAGGTTGCATAATTGATAAGGAGAAGGACTCCTTACTCAAATAGAACATTATCAAATATAAGGAAGGAGTTGGAAGTTGAGATCAACTAGAACTCTTCCACCAAGGAAGAGTAGCATTAGAACTCTAGTTTTTTTCTATTCTACTAACTCTATAAATTGCAGGATGTTCTCACTTTTCAGGGAGGGCACAAACGCAGAAGTTAAACAGGAATTGAGAGCAAAATAGCAAGGCATTTTGCTAGCAATTCGTGTGTGATTCAAGTGTGCAAACATGAAGCTACATGAACCATATAGTTTAACCAGTTTCAAGTGTATATCTTTTATTCTAGTTCAATTGTAGCAGATGCTTTCATATTGTACCTTTCATCTTTATCTAGAGACAATTGTAATAGGTACTCAGAGTATTCAAGTTAGAGTTAACTTGAAGTTGTCGCAACAGTCAGAGGTTGTTTGCTACAAGGGATTAAAGCTAGTCTTAGGTTTACAAAAGTGTTTTGTAAATACAATTTTTGCTCAGTGATTTAGTGGAGAGTTTGGGAAAATCCTACTGGGATATAGGTCGTGATTTTTTCACCTTTTGAGCTAGGTATTTTCCACGTAAAATACTTGTGTTCTTTACTCTCTGCATTTACTATTTCAGCAATAGTAGGTTAAGGAACACTTAGAAGAACTAGGTCCTTCCATAATCAGTTTAGGCGAAAAATTAGACACCACACAAATCACCCCTCCCCTGTTGTGTGGTATTGAAGTTACAACATCAGTAACCTTTTTTCTCTTGTCATGTTTTTGTGTGCACAATAGTATAAAACTTGGTATGAGTTTGGTTTTGCATGTCATGTGCATTTGGTGTGCATGTGTTTAAGTGATTTTCCACAAACCTAAATATAACTTTTTATGAGTTGCAAAAAGATTATCTTCTTAACCGATTTTTTTTGAAAGTGTGGTGGTCGAGAATGTATTGCCGCGGTTATGTAGCAGAAGAATAATAAGGAAAAATAGCAGGTTATGTTCATTTGGAGAATGTGAAAAAGTAAAAACTTTTTTTCTCCTTCTTTTGTGCTAGCTTTCTTTTAATCAATCTTGTTGTTTCTGCTCCAAGTTTATACTAGTAGAGTTTGTTGAATTCTGAAGGATTCGCCTAATTTTTTTTATTACGGTGTGGACGAAATATTATTAATGACAGTATTATTGACACGTCTCAAGCTAAGCTAACTCCTATTCTCCGTAATCTAATATTTTTCCTACAATGACTAGTAGAAATTAATATCACTTACCAAATGTCTTAAAAACTATTTTTGTCCACTTGGCAACACAAACACAAAGCGGACCAAAATTAAAATGCATTTATTGGACGGCAACTGTTTAAAAACCGCCCAATTATGCCGAGCTACGAATATATTTTAAGTGACGTCATCCAAACGCAATGATCCCGTCTACCTATCGTCATAAGTTGGACCCACTTTTAGTCTTTAATTTTAAAATATTTAGGTTTGAATTTTAACCTTCTAGAGAAATTGTTTTTGGCCCTATTGTATAATTCTATTTATATCTATCTAATCTATGGTAGGATCCCTTTTTTATCTTTTTCCCTTTTCACCTTTTTTAGCTCATTGGATTTAGTTGTCATTTTCAACAGCTTGAGGGCTCTACTTTATATATTTGATTGTTTGACTTCCTTACCTAATTTTGCTGTGTGTTCCCTCAATTGTGACCACTAGAACATATTCCATGCTATTTTTTATTTTAATAAGTCAATTAAATTCCACGTTATTCCATTCCTTTCAATTTATATGGAAGTATTTCATTGGACATGCAATCAAAAATAAAATTTATAGTAAAAAATATGTCATGATAATTTTGTGGCTATAAAAATATACCTGGAAAATATTAAAATTTTAATTTTTTTTTTGAATAAAATAAGAAAATAATATCGCATAATTTAATTGATGGACTGCAAAATAATTGAGATGGATGTGCAGGCAGAATAGACTGGATAAGATTAGGAATGAAGATATTCGGAAGAGGGTGTGCGTGACTCAGGTGGACGACAAGATGCGGGAAGCGCGACTTAGATGATTCGGACACGTGCAAAGGAGAAGCCTAGATGCCCCGGTTAGGAGGTGTGAGCAGTTGGCTTTGGCAGGTACGAGAAGAGGTAGAGGGCGGCTCAAGAAGTATTGGGGCGAGGTGATCAGACAGGACATGACGCGACTCCAGATTTCCGAGGACATGGCTCTTGATAGGCTCTTGATAGGATGATGTGAAGGTCGAGCATTAGGGTTGTAGGTTAAAGGGTAGTCGAGAAATTTTTTCCTCTTTGTCCCGGTTTTCCTCTTTGTACCGACGAGTATGTAGTGTTTTGTCTAGCACTGCTAGCGATTCATGTTGTGTTTTACACTTTTGCATAATATTTGTGTTACTGCTTTTCCATTTATTTGTTGTCTCTCACGTCGCTGATATTATTTTTCGGGTTTTGTTGTCTCAGATCTATTTTCTCTGAGCCGAGGGTCTCCGAGAAACAGCCTCTCTACCCCTCCAGGGTAGGGATAAAGTCTGCATACACTCTGTTCTTCCCAGACCCCGCTGGTGGAATTTTACTGGATTGTTGTTGTTATTGGACTGTGTTATTTTTGTCTTAATCGATGCCTATGTGTTATTTTTCTTTGAAAAATATTCATATTTAATTTGTCATAGCCTAACTTAAACGCATATCTATATTTATAGGGTACAACTGATTAACATGTGTGCACATAAACCATTTATCGAATTAAAATATGAATGGACCAATATATATGATAAATATAATAATTGATTGAACATCAATTGCTCTATAGGGTCCTTAACTTGTCAAAATGTCATTTTCACTACTCACTAAAAATCTAATTACATGTCAGACACTCCATCAAAAAACTTGTTTCGTTATGTCATTTCCTATTCTTTTTTGACATTTTTATGACTTTTTTGGCTGCCCCTTTTTCCTTCAACGTTTGTAATTCTTAGGCAGTCATCAATGGCTATATAAATAGAAAATTCAATTAATGGACTTTTAAGTGGAAGATACCTTTTGTTAATGACTTATTTGAGAAAACTGATAAATACAAGCACTACTAAGATTAGAATAAAAATATCTAATTGAGAAAAAGTTAGTACTCATCCATCCCAAATGACTTTAATCCTACCATTAATTAATCAAAATCAAAGCACCACTATACGATTGCCTCCTCTGCTGCAACAAGCTCACATATGTTTTTTTTGGGTTTCCCGGTGTTCGGTATCCATGGTGGGGCCCCACAAAATTCGAATATGCGACAGGAAGTCTCATATTGGGGAATAAAGTGCTCTCTAATAAATGCGACTTCATATTCAGAGACTCGAACTCGAGACCTCTAATTAAGAATGAAGGAGTACTTATTACTCTACCACAAAACTTGTTGGTACAACTCACATATATGAATGGATTGAAGTTCTCTTGTAAATTACAGCTTGTTTGGATGGTAGTTACCCATTGTATTATATCGTATTGTTACTTTAAATACAATGTTTGTTTTGGTTGTTACTTAAATTTTATTGTATCGTATCGTTAAATCCGTTGTTACGTAATGACGAAATATGTCACTTTATGTAACGATCGATTCGGTGTGGTTGCATCGTTATCTTGTCTTTTTATCTCATCTCACCCTTCACTATTATTAAATAATTTTATTTTATCATTTATTCTACCTTTTTATATATTAAATTTATTTCGTATCATAATTTTTCTTTATAATATTGTAAAATTTATTCTTTATATTGCTGGTGCATGATATCATGAAATAACAACAAATGATATAATTTATTCAAACATTATATTCATCAAACGATACAGTACAGTACAATATAATACAAAACGATATGATACATTATGAAACAGTGTGAAACAACCGTCCAAACAAGTCGTTAAAGACTCAAATATGACCGAGGTAAATGTATACTAAACCTTTTCATTCTCTAAATTAATTTAGGAAAAATGTCCAAGTTTGGTCTATTTATTATTCAAGAGTGCTTAATTTAATTATATGTTAGTATTTTAGTTAGATCATAAGTAAATCGAGTCTTACTATCCTTACCATTAACTTAACTTAAGACAAAGTTTCTCAATTTTAAATATTTTTCCCTCCTGTCCATAATAAGTGAGTTTTTGAGTTTTTTTTGTGGTTTAATATATCTGGCTTTTTTAGTTCAAAAGTGAAATAATTTTTTACTCAATATTATTTTTAGAGTAAATAATATTAAAATATATATTAAAAATAAGTACATAAAAAAATAGTAAAAATTAATATTATCAATTTTATTATTAATTAATATTAAAAATAAATTTCTTAAACTGCATTAAAAACGGACAAACAATTACCCTTATTTTCTCTCCTATTTATCTCTCGACCGTCAAAATAAGATGATAACCAATTTTGTCTGTACTCTTTCGAGTCATTACTGTCCGTACACATAGGCTGACACGTGTACCCCAGAAAACGCGGTTTCTTCCTTCCTACTCTAAACTCCACATTATATATACCCTCTCTTCAACCATTACTTCCTCCTCCTTTCATATTTGTTCATATCTTCTGCTTTTTTCACTTCACTCTGCAACCCTTAACCCAGTTGATCTTCTCTACAGAAAATGCTATAAAACAAGTTTTATTACTGAAATTTGATATCTTTTTAGCTTTAGCGTTACTAGTTTTTAGTTCATTTGGAGTTTTCTGTTCTGAAAATCTTGAAAAATGGCTGCATCTGACAATTTAATGACTATGGAGCCATGGGGTTTTCGTTCTGCTTTTGCTGATTCTTGGTTTTCCGACGTATTTTCCAGAGAAACTGAAAGTACGTTAACCAAAGTGCTCCAAAAATCTCTATCCACCCAACAACCGGAAACGACTCCGGTTCAGACTTCGACCGGTTCTGGACGGACCGTTTCGGGCGGTTCTGAAAACGAGACAACCGGTTCGAATCGGCGGAGTAAAGTTGGGGTAAGCGGGAAGATATCCAAGAGGAAGTCACGTGCTTCGAGGCGCAATACGACGACGTACATAACAGCTGACGTGGATAGTTTCCGGCATATGGTGCAGCAGGTGACCGGTGTTCAGTTCGGCGGGAACGGGCAACTTCCGGTTGCTCATGCTTTGAAACCTGAACCTCAGCGTGTTGTTAACCGGCTACAACCTGGTAGCTGTTTTTTGCCAACTCTTGACACGTCAGCTAATTTCTTATTGGACCACGTCACTCAACAACAGCAGATAGTGGATCCCACT
Source organism: Nicotiana undulata (assembly GCA_005239495.1). Taxonomy (NCBI): domain Eukaryota; kingdom Viridiplantae; phylum Streptophyta; class Magnoliopsida; order Solanales; family Solanaceae; genus Nicotiana; species Nicotiana undulata. Next base: position 242,834 of record ML245094.1, read on the forward strand.
TCAGCAATCGGGTCAGTCGCCGCCCCTACTCCGCCGTCTGATGTGGTGGTTGACGGTGGTTCATGTGGCTATGATTTTGGCTCTTTTTCTGGGTTTCCCACCCTTGAGTCTTTCATGGAAAGCAATGTAGTGTAATGTACCAAGCCCTTTTTTGTAATTTTACCTAAGGGCTTAGATTAGGAGAAGTAGGGGAAGGATAAAATGGGAAATATCTTGTTCATAGTTTCAAGCTAATCTCCTTTTTTTTTTCCTTCTTTTTTTGAATTTTTTTTTATGTTAAAGGAGATGAAGGAATTATGTGTCACATCCTTTCATTTTCATGGCTCATTGTCGATATCTTCTTCAAATTTAAGCCAATTTAAGTGACACAATTCACTAGATAAGGAAACAAAATTGAAGTTTTTTTTGACACATTTACAAAAACCTTTAGAACTTATAATTTTAATCATTATATACATTTTTACGAGTATAAGAGTATATTTTAAAGGTAAAATGGATAAATATATGTTAAGACCGAAAAAGTTAGGTGTTATGCGGAATATAGTAAAACAAATTTTGAACGACGATAAATCAGGTAATAAATAAGAAATATACCAAAAGAGACAAACAATATGGTTCGGTTAACTAACCTACGTTCACAGTGATGAGCAATTCACTATTTAGAAAAGAGTACAAAGGATAGAGAGAATAACCTCACGAAGAGACAAACACAAGTGATATGTTAACACTCTCCCGTAATGTTCTCCCCCTAAATATGACTCCAAAACCCATATGACTATATTGTAGATGCTAGTAAATGAAAAGGAATGATCCTCAATTTGTAGAAGTCCAAACATTTTTCGTACAAGAAAAAGAACTAGTTAAACATGGAAGAATTATAATTTCCTTCTACAAAAAAAAATTAATAATGATAAATATGTTGTCCTTTCCTTCAAGAAATAAAAAAAATAAACATGGAAAGAAAATTAAGGCAACCATAACAATTCTCCCCCTTGGTCTGAATTTTCTGACAAAATAAGTCAGATCCACCTTCTTCACATAGCCTTCAACAGGTCGCATATTCAAGTCTCCACCACAAAGTTTGTCTCAACATAAATGATACTCCGGTCAAATTTTTCGGACAAAATCATGATTACTGCCAAATAGTTTGTGGCTAGAACTAAACCAATCAAGATGAACCTGTCTCGAACTTCGCTCTGATACCAGTTATTAGAACCGAAAAAGTCAGGTGTGATGCAGTATCTAATAAAGCAAACCTTGAACGACGATAAATCAGACAACAAAAGAAAAATATACCAAAAGAGACAAATATTTAACGTGGTTCGGTCAACTAACTTACGTCCACAGGCGGAGATGGACATTCCACTATATAAAAGAGTGTACAAAGTATCGAGAGAACAATCTCACGAAGAGGCAAACACAAGTGATACACTAATACTTGTACCATAAAGTTCTCTCCCTAAACACGACTTCCAAACCCATATGGCTACATTGTGGATGCTACTAAATGAGATAGAAGGAGCCTCAATTTATAGAAGTCCAAATATTTTCCTACAAGTAAAAGGACTAGCCAAATATGGAAGAATTATAATTTATTCTACAAAAAGGAAAATCCAATTATGATAAATATATTATCTTTTCCTTCAAGAAATAAGAAAAACAAATATGGTAAGAAAATCATGACAACCTTAACAATATAAACCTATAACAACTTTTAAATCCCTATTCTGATCATGACTCGAGTACTATCGAAAATAATTTCTTTGCCCTCATAAAATAGGGATAATATTTGCATATACCCTACATTCTTCAGATATCATTTGTAAGATTTTATTGAATTTATTGTTATTATTGTAAGAGCTTTCAAATATGAGAATATGTCATTTTTCTCAATGGGATAGGAAAAATATCATATACAGTAAAATAGACAGAGTAGAAAGCAACATACAAAAATTCAAATTCTTGATTTATTAAAAAGAAATTGTAATGTAAAGGTTCAAGAGGCCCCACTAAAGCAGCCCAACTTGTGGTGTAATCCATGATAAAGTTCAATTTAGATGCAGACAGCAAAACGCGTTAGTCTCATCTGATGATATAATCTTGAAAATAATTTGTTCACATTTTCCCATAATATAATCTTTTGATATTATCAATAAATATTACCACTAGATCATATTTTTCAGAGATAGACTGGAGTCTTATTAAACTTAGCTTTCTCATCTTTGGAATCTCCCATTCAAAATTATCAGCTTTAAAATACAGTCAAACTTCTCTATAACAGTCTATATAGCATAATGTTTTATGAGGATACTGTTATAGAGATGTCTGGCTGTAGTTATTAGCTAAAAAAAAACTTTACAATAGTTTAATATTAATAATTAAGAAATAAATATTGGTGGAAATTTTTACTTACCCAAGTCAAAAGGTTACTGCAAATAGAAAAGAAATAATACTCCGACATGTTAGGTCTCTGCATAGGTTGACTTGGGTCGTCTTTGTTTTGTGTTACTATATCTTTAATCTTTTATTAGATTAATGTCTAAGTGTTTTAAATATTATTATTTTCACTTGAAATTCGAGTATACTGTCTAGAACTGTTAGACTTGGTCATAGAGCATATTATCTGACGTTGCACCAAGTAATATTATTAATAACAATTAACGCAATTTATAAATATAAGTGGCATAGGCATGAAGTACTGCTGACACTTAATTTAACATTTATTTATTTTACTATGGCAAGAATATGACATAAATAAATTCATGTAAGAAAATTTAATAATGTAAAATAGAAAGCACTAGTATTATTAATGAAATTTTAAATAATAAAGATTTTCACTTGAAAAATAAATGAGAGGGGAAACAACAAATATTATTATAGAGTGATAAATATTTCTTAATACTTAACTAGAGATCTTGAATTTAAATTTTTAAATATATAATCGGATAAATAAATTTTTCTAAGACAAATTAGAATTTAGTCATACGAAGTGGGGGGCATTGTTGACCTATGACTAAAATGAGTCAGTCTTTGAGCAGAGCAGTGACGTGTCGATTTATTTTATCTTGGTCTTTGTCATGGCGTCATGCTTATCACCTCATGATGCTACATATATTTTAGGATTTAATTTTGGAATGGCAAAATACAATAGTTTTAATATTTGCAAAAATTGTTAGGTTTGTACCGACAATAACAAAAATTCAATCGAATCCCACAAGTAGAGTTTTGAGAGACTAATGTATATACAGACCTACAAACTCAGGGGAGGTCGAGAGACCGAAAGACCCTCGATCCGAGAAAAAGTATAGGAACAAGTAAATATACACTTTACCCTCTTGATCTCCAAGGGACGCCATGGTATGATGGATAAACAAAAATAATCTTAGGATAAAAATTTAGTGTCGTCTTCTCCTTTATTTGGTTATTAATCATGTGATAAATTATCCCTCACCAGAAATATTTATTTTTGTTATTTGGTGGAATAGTAATCTCAGGATAAGTTATCTCAAGATAAGGTAGTAATATTGACAATCTTAGTATTTGTACAACATACCAAACAATCAATATGAAATAATATCAGGATAACTAATTTAATTTCAATATAATTAACCTTGATATAATTAATTCCAATATAACTTGTATTTAAACCGATGACCCCTAAAGGTTGGGAAACAATACTACATTCATGTTTTGAATGATAACGATAACCCCTTTAACTCAAAGAACTCACCGGGAAAATATCAAAAGTCAAATCGGTCTATTTTTTTGGAGGAGATTTTTGGTGCTAGAAATTTTAATTATGGGTTTATTTTAGGGGCGGAGTCAATATTTTGGCTACGGGTTTGGAGAACTTAATAATTTTGGTTCAAACTCTATATTTATCTTAAAAAATTTATTAATTAATTATAAATCAATAATTTAGAACCCTGTCACTTAAAAAACTTCGAAACCTGCGAGTGGGGGTAACATGAAGTCATTGCAAAAGGAGATGGAAACACAAGCAGATTGTTCAAAAAGAATAAGAGCTTCTGTATCTTGTGGGAAGAAATTAAAAAATAGCCAGATTTATAAGTGGTCACTCAAAAATAGTCAGTTTCAAAAGTAATTGTATTTAGCCATTTTTCATGTAAAGATAAATCTAAACGAAAATACTGTTGAAAATCCGGAAAATACTCCAGCATAATATACTGGAGTTCCAATATAATATACCGGTTCATCATAATATGCCGGAAGCTCATACAATAGGTGCTCCAATCTCTAGTATATTATGCTGGAACTTTCCTCGTGTTGGAGTTCCAACAAAATATGCTGGAAGTTCATACACAGGTGCACCGATCTCCAGTATATTATGTTGGAACCTTACGTGTTGCAGCAAAATAGTGACTATTTTTCAATGACTTTACAAAGCTGGCTATTTTTGAATGACCAATCCAAAAACTGACTAGCACGTGCTATTTTTACCCTCCTTTTGTGGCACGTCAGAACTACAAAAAGATAAGATAAATTCAATAATTGTGTCGAATTAGGGATAAAAAGACGAGGGGTAGTAAGGTCTTTTCCATTCTGATAAGCGACTTCATTTTATCATATGTGACCAAAATCATTTCCCTAAGCAAGTTGATAACAAATTGCCAAGCAAGATTTTACTAACTAAATAATTTAGTTGATAAATATGGTAGAAAAAAGAAGTATTGTTGATAATATTACACATGACACATAATTTATTAGTAATTACCACCATATGAGCCTACGTCCGTTGGTAAATTACCAGCTAATATTGAAATAGTTGGAAAGTTACCAACTAGTGTTAAAACGATTGGTAAATTTGATGATGGATATTAAATCAATTCATATTTTCTGATGGATCTAACATTTAGCAATAAATTTATCAATATGTATCATGATTCACATTCCAATATTGTATGCGCACAAATGGCCGACCCAATATTTCATATAAGCGGATTCAATCTAAAAGTATAATAGCGACTTGTGTAAGCAGCACGGTAAATAAAATTTACTCTATACTCAGTTTTGTTCATCATATGACTTCAAAATAAAGGCTTTGATGCTCTTTTTTAATTAAAGTTGGGATTTTTTAAAGCAAAACCAACTAATTTTAATTTTTAGAATTTTATCTATATATTTACCGATTTTGCTTCAACAAATTTATTAATTTTAACAAAAAAGTATTTAACTAACTTAAAAAACTTATAATGGTAAGAAATTAACATAATAAGATGTCACGACCCAAATTTCAACTGTCGGGATCGTGATGAGGCCTTACACCATACTCACTAGGCAAGTCAATGTTAAAGGGTTCAGCAATTAAAACAATTAAAAACATTTGCGAATTTTAATATAGTCCAATAAATGATACCAACAATAATAATAAATGAAATGGTATACTATACTGCGAAACTAATACTAATCTCTAGCTACCCAAGGTTTGGAGTCACAATTCACGAACTACTAAGAATGTCTACCAGTATTTGGCTGAAAGAAAATATATATATCTGTTTTGAACTAAATAAAACAACATTGAAAATAATAATGAAGAGACTCCAGAAATCTGCGGACGTCGGTAGATCTACCTCGTGTCTCCGTGCGAATAATCAGCTATGGCTCGAACTCAGCTCGGACCTAAACATGGATCTGCACAGCAAGTGCAGAGTGCAGTATCAGTACAATCGACCCCATGTACTGGTAAGTGCCGAGCCTAACCTCGACGAGGTAGTGACGAGGTTACGGCGGGACATTTATAATATAACATGTATACAATGTATAATAAAACAAAAAGGAATAACTGAACTAAATGAAACAATAACTTGCAGTAAATAAATACTTAACATGCTATCTTTCCAGAACTCAGCTAAAACTAACCCTTACGAGAATTTCCATGTTACAGATTTAAATCTCGGTAGGAGCAGAATATAAAAACAACAAAATAAAGAAGTGTGCATTCCGATCTCATCATATAACTAGTAACAACATGAACATCCTTCCTTATTACTTCTTGTTGCAACGTGCAACCCGATCCTACCTGTCCACCCTTATTACTCCTCAATATATATATATATCACCCTCATTTTTCCTGTTGCGGCGTGCAACCCGATCCCACTTGTCCACCCTTATTACTCCTTGTTGCGGCGTGCAAACTGATCCCACCAGACAATCACATTTCACTCTTATTCCTCTTCAATATATCACACTTATTCCTCCTGTTGCGGCGCGCAACCCTATCCCACCATATCAGTACCAATCACACAATAATAATAAGCGTTTCACAGTTTAAATCACAAACCTCCACAATATTTATGTCTCAACCAAAGTAAACGGAAATTTATAAAATTATGAACCTTCACCAATTTATACTACACAGCGAGACCAACCGAAATATACCATGAAACCCCGACAAACCAGCTTAAAACAATATTGTAACACAATGAAGCTACGAATCAATTATTACCTTCAAATAAGAAATGACATCTAACAAGAAGCGAATAGACATGTTAGCATCAATAGGCATGAAACAGTTAAGACAAAAAGATAATAAATTGGGAACGGGGAAAGGAACATGCTAAACAATTAATTTGGTGGCGCATAGGTATTCGTCACCTCACCTATACGCCACACACATGCAAATTCACATAGCAATTAAGTCGGGGATTCATAATCCCTCAAGTCAAAGTTAGACCAAACACTTACCTCAATCCCGCAGGCCACTCACTGCTCAAGTACTGCTTTTCCTTTATAATTCACCTCCAACTCACTCGTATCTAATCATAATTAGTTCAATATCATTAATTATTTCTAAAGGAATGAACTTTAATGAAAAATCATGGTTTTCCTAAGTTTTTCCAAAAAAGTTAAAAATCGACCCCGGGCCCGCTTGGTCCAAACTCGAGGTTCGAACCAAAATCCGTTAACCCGTTCCCCCCCCCCCCCCCACACACACACCGAATATGTAGTTATTTTCGAAATCCAACCTCAATTCGAGGTCTAAATTCCAATTATGCAAAATTTCCTAATTCTACCCAAACCCACAATTTCTACCATGAAAACCCTTGATTTTTGATGGAAAAGTGATGAAAAATAATGGGTAATCGAGAGAAAATACTTTAGAATCGTTTACCAACACTTTGGGGAAGAACTTGTCTCTTGAAAATCGCCTCTAGGTCTTCTTGGTTTTGAAAATATGAAAGAATGTCTTAATCCCGTGTTTATGTTCTGTTTTTAATCGCTGGACAGGCCTTCATCGCGTTCGCGATGGGCCTGCCACGTTCGCGAAGCAGAACACGAAGGTAGGCTTGCGTTCGCGATGCTTTTGCGACCTTTGACCATCGCGTTCGCGACCAGGTGATCGCGTTTGCGTAGAGGAAATGCTACTCCCCTCCCCCAGGTCCATTAAATCAACGCGTTCGCGTAAGTCTGATCGCGTTCACGAAGGGTACTCCCCCCAGTGCTTCGCGTTCGCGAAGAAGGATTTCTCCCTCAGCAAATTTACTCTCCGCGTTCGCGAGAGAAGGTTCGCGAACGCGAAGGACAATTCGTCTGTGCACCAGAAACAGTAATGACAACAAAAGTTTATACGTCCGAAACACCTCGTAGCCTATCTAAAACTCACCCGAGCCCTCGGGACTCCAAACCAAACATGCACGCAATTCTAAAAATATTGTACAAACTTTCTCGTGCGATCTAATCACAAAAATAACACCAAAAACAACGGATTTAGCATCAAAACTCATGAATTCCTCAAGAACATTTCAGATTCACTATCTTCTCAACCGGACGTCCGAATTACGTCAAATAAACTCCGATTTCCACCAAATTGCATAGACATGACACATATGTCATAATAAATTTGTACGGTGTTCCGGAACCAAAATACGTGCCTGATACCAACGGGTGTAAACAACAATCAATTTCTGTAATTCCTTTAAAATTCAGTATAATAATTTCTTCAAAAATTCATTTGGAACCTCAGAATTCGATTTCGGGCATACACCCAGGTCCCTTGTTTTACTACGGACCTCCCGGGACCGTCGGAACGCGGATCCGGGTGCATATACTCAAAACGTTGACCAAGGTCAATTAAAAATTATTTTTAACTCTCAAAAATTATTATTTCATATAATTTCACATAAAGGCTTTCCGGATTCACACCCAGACTGTGCACATAAATCGAGGTGAATAAAAATATTGTTTTAAAGGCTAACGAGCCCGAAATAGGGTTTTAAATCATAAGATGATCCCTTGGGTCATCACAATTGTCACGCCCCCAAACTAGGGGAGGCACGACTGGCACTCGATACTGTATTTGATCGAG
>ML245096.1:0-34661 GCA_005239495.1 Nicotiana undulata
GAACCAAAAGGAAAGGAAACAAGAGGAAACAAGGAGGGGGAGGAGAGAAAGGGTTAGAATGCAAAGACAATATGGCCAACTTAGGAGAAACAACACATGGAACTGGAGAGCATTACAAATGCTCAAACTGAACAACAAAATGAGGGGTAATCAGGCAGGTGCACAGGAAGTAACAAAACAGGAGAAACTACACTCAATAACAAGGAGATGAAGGGGGATAGAGAAGAGGGGTCAATACTGGAAGGGGAAAGGAGACATAAAAGTACCAAACTAAAATATGACCTTCATGTACAAATCAATNTTAACTTTGGCTTCTGTTTTACAGGTTTTAAATCAGAAATATTAAGCTGTCTCCAATTACGACCCCTAAAGGTGCTAAATCAGTACATAGGGGGAGACAAAGGGACATGCATAAGGAAGGAGAGCACAAATAGGAATCAAACAGCATACTACAATCAAGTGAAAAGGAAATTGGGAGGTAAACATACAATTGACTCAAACAACACAGAGCAGACCAATGGAAACGACAGGGCAAAAGAAACAATACCTGATCCTTGGCCTTTAAGGGTAACACAGAGATTAGAAGACTCCACAGAAGCTAAATTGACCTCCAAATGCACAGACAAGAGGATTTGCCCTCAAAATCATGAAAGTGCAGAAACAAAAGCAATGAGGAAATGGAAATTTCCAGGATACAACAGAAAACAAACAAATGACCACATATTGAGTTACTTACCAGCTCATCGGCGTAGATTTGGAACAGTCGAAGCCATGCGAGCTCGAGGGCTTCGAGACACTGTCAGCGCCATTGAAGAGCAGCAAAGCAAGATAATGAAACATTTTTGCTCAACAGGGCTGGAATCGAACTGGATTAGCAAGGACATGAGAGTGATTCCTCTCAAAAAACTTGCAACAAGAAAGGAAGAAGAAGAAGCTAGGGCAAGGGAAAGAGGAAATGGGAAAGAGCGTCTGGAAATTTCGGACAAGGCAAATGAATAAGACATGGGGTTATTACCGTTATACAGGCTCATTAACTTTGGGCTGCTTTGGTAACGGGCCCAGGCAGGGCATCACAGGAAAAATTAAAATGGGTCAGTCACGAAATTGGGCTACAATTGCAACAGGCATGGGAACAAAAGTGGCTATCAGGTGTAATGCAAATAATGGAGTGGGTTTTATTACTCCTAACTAGGATATTGTTAGATCAATTTATTTGAGTTAGTATCTCATATAGTTATATTAATATTGGGCCTCATATACCCAATTTTAATATACTTTATGAGTTTCATTTTCTAGATTCCTACTTAGTATAGGAAAACATACATTATGTGTTATTGTTGATTTATTATAAATAAAACAACTACTAGGTACTCAACCTAGTAGTTAAATTTAATTAAAAAAAAAGTCCCATATTTTATTGCGGACCTCTTGGGATTGTCGGAACACAGATCCGGGTCCGTCTACTCCAAATGTTGACTCAAGTCAACTAAAGACAAACTTTAATTCTAAAAATTACTATTTCTTATATTTTCATATAAAATCTTTCCGGTTTCATGCTCGGACTGCGCACGCAAATCGAGGTAATTAAATTTAGTCTTTTTATGGATAATAAGCCTAGAACGAAGTCTTAATTCATAAAATGACCCCTTGGGTCATCACAATCTCCACCTCTAAAACAAACATTCATCCTTGAACGGACATAGAAAATTACCTGAATTTGCAAACAAATGTGGATATCTACTCTGCATGTCCGACTAGGACTCCCAAGTAGCTGCAAAAACGGGATGACCTTTCCACTACACTCGAACTGAAGGATAACTCTTAGACCTCAACTGACGAACCTGCCGGTCTAAAATGGCTACCGGTTCCTCCTCATAAGTCAAGTCTTTGTTCATATGGACAGAGCTGAAATCTAGTATGTGGGACGGGTCACCATGATATTTTCGGAGCATAGACACGTGGAATACCGGATGAACTGAGGATAACCCTGGAGGCAACGCAAGTTTATAAGCTACCTCCCCCACTCTATCGAGAATCTCAAACGGCCCGATATACCTAGGGCTCAACTTACCCTTCTCCCCAAATCTCATAACACCCTTCATGGGTGGGACCCGAAGAAATACTCTCTCTCCAACCATGAATGCCACGTCACGAACCTTACGATCAACATAACTCTTTTGCCTAGACTAAGCTGCACGAAGTATCTCCTGAATAATCTTGACCATATCTAAGGCCTCCTAAACTAAGTCTGTACCCAATAACCGAGCTTCTCCCGACTCAGACCATCCAACTGGTGATCTGCACCGTCTACCATATAATGCCTCATAAGGAGCCATATGAATTCTCGACTGATATTTATTATTATAAGCGAACTCCACTAATGGCAAGAACTGATCCCAAGAACCTCCAAAGTCGATAACACAAGCACGGAGCATATCTTCTAAAATCTAAATAGTATACTCGGACTGCCCGTCCATATGAGGATGAAATGTTGTACTCAACTCCACTCGGGTACCCAACTCACGATGAACTTCCCTCCAAAAGTGTGAGGTAAACTACGCACCTCTATCAGAAATGATGGACATGGGTGCACCGTGAAGGCGAACAATCTCCCGAATATATATCTCTGCCAACCGCTCTGAAGTATAAGTATTTGCCACTGGAATGAAGTGTGTTAATTTAGTCAGCCTATCCACAATAATCCAAAATGTGTCGAACTTCCTCTAAGTCCGTGGGAGTCCAACAGCGAAGTCCATTGTGATACGCTCCCACTTCCACTTAGGAATCTCTATCTGCTGAAGTAACCCACCGGGTCTCTGATGTTCATATTTTACCTGCTGACAATTTAAGCAATGATCCACATACGCAACGATGTCCTTTTTCATTCTTCTCCACCAATAATGCTGCCTCAAGTCCTGGTACATTTTGGCTGCACCTGGGTGTATAGAATACTTAGAACTATGAAACTCCTCAAGGATCAACTCATGAACGCCATCAACATTAGGCACACATATACGACCCTGCATCCTCTATACGCCGTCATCTCCGACCGTAACCTTCTTGGCACCACCGTGACAAATTGTGTCCTTAAGAACCATCAAATGTGGGTCATCATCATGCCGATCCCTGATACGCTAAAATAAAGACAACCAGGCGACTATACAAGCTAGAACACTGTTGGGAAAAATATCCAACCTCACGAACTGATTAGCCAAGGTTTGAACATCTAAAGCCAACGGTCTCTCACCGACTGGAATAAATGCAAGGCCTCCCATACTTACTGACTTCTAACTCAATGCATCGGATACCAAATTAGCCTTCCCTGGATGATATAATATAGTGACATAATAACGTTTCAATAACTCTAAACATTTTCGCTGCCTCAAATTAAGATTCTTTTGCTTGAACAAATATCGAAGGTTTCGATGATCCGTGAAAACCTCACACGACACGCCATAAAGATAGTGCCTCCAAATCTTTAATGCATGAACAATGGCTGCTAATTCTAAGTCATGAACAGGAAAATTCTTCTCATGGACTTTCAACTGTCGAGACGCATATGCAATCACCCTGCCATCCTACATAAATAATGCTCCAAGTCCAACCCAGGAAGCATCACAATATACCGTGAAGGAACCTGATCCTGATGGTAACACCAACACCGGTGCTGAAGTCAAGGTTGCCTTGAGCTTTTGAAAGCTCGCCTCGCACTCGTCCGACCATTTAAATGGGGCACCTTTCTGAGTCAATTTGGTCATTGGGGCTGCTATAGATGAGAACCTCCACAAGACGACGATAGTAACCTGCCAAACCCAAGAAACTCCTGATTTCCTATCACAACCCAAAATCCATTAAGGTCGTGATGGAACCTGACACCATTGTCGGGAAAGCCAACACAAAATAGTTAAATTAAATTCTCATTTTAGTGTTTTGAAATTCTTACTTTTCGTTTCATTATGTAATAGTCAAATAAAATTTACTAAGTAACTGGACAAAGAATTTAAAATACAGTACAATACATCTGAGGGAGACTGCCGGCTGTGGGTCATCTCAGAATGGTGCAGCTCGTCTAAGTCCTAATATCAACCATGCCACGGCGCCAAGCGGGGCCACGAGATATACATGTACCTGTGCAACAAAATGCACAGCAAGTGTAGTATGAGTACGAAAACAGCGTGTACTCAGTAAGTATCCTGCCTAACCTCGAAGAGGTAGTGACGAGAGGTCGAATTTGACACTTGCTGGAAGTCAATCTAATAAAAATCAAGGGTACCACTAAGAAGGGATATCATAGGTAATTAATAGATAGTGATAGGACATATTTAATTATTTCACCTATGGGACAATTCTCCCTCACAAGGTTAGCAAGGAGACTTACCTCGCTCCGAAGATTCATAACCGGCTTCCAAACCCTTCCGATGACTCAAATCAATGCACAACGCTCCGAAACTAGTCAAATAACGGGCAAACCAATGAAAATATACTCTAATACTTGTAACAATTCAATTTATATAAATTCCCAACACCGCTTGGAAAGTTGACAAAATTGCCCTCGGGCCCACGTGCCTGGATTCCTAAATTTTTCGAAGATAAAGATTACCCATAACTTTACGAAATCACATATATAATTCTCTTTCAATTAAATGTCCAAATTTGTGGTCAAAATCCAAAAATGCAAATTCTAGGTTTTTCTTCAAAATCCCCCAACTTTCTACCAATTTCCATGACCAAATATATATACCAATCTTGTATTTAACTTGTAATGAGTAGAAATAACTTACCTTGACATAGATGACGAAAATCCACAATTGAAGATCTCCAAGAATCGCCCAAACAAGTGAAAAATTGAGGAGAAATGACCAAATCCCGCTCTTAAAACACTCTGCCCCAGTTCTGACCCCTCTATGCGATCGCAGGAAAGCCTTCGCGATCGCATAGGCCAAACTCGCTGCCTTTTTAATTTCCTCTTTGAGATCGCACTCCCCTCCTTGCGTTCGCATAAACCAATCCTAGCAACCCTCCTAATTTTCCTCTACGCGTTCGCACCTCCTTACATGCTTTCACATAGGCCAAAACAACAACCCTCCTAATTTTCCTCTTCTGTGCGTTCGCATTTCCTCCGGATGCGATTGCATAAGCCAAGAATCATCAGCCTCCAAATTACACTATGCGATCGCGGACCCTCTCACGCGATCGCATTGGGTAAAAATCTGCAACACTCACACCAGAAACACAGTAATCCCCACAAGGCAAGAATCTACCCGTTGAGCATCTGAAACATGCCCAAGACCCCCGAGACCTCAACCAAACTTACCAACCAGTCCTAATATCTCATTCGAACTTCGTTGAGCCTTGAAATCACGTAAAACAACATCAAAATCACAAATCGCAATCCGATTCAAGCTTAATGAACTTTGAAATTTCCAACTTCTACATTCGATGCCGAAACCTATCAAATCACGTCCGATTGACCTCAAATTTTGCACACAAGTCACATTCAACATTACGGACCTGCTCCACTTTCAGAATCGCAATCCAACCTCGATATCAAAATTTCCACTTCTGGTTCAATTCCTCAAAAACCTTCAAATTTCCAACTTTAGCCAAATGACGTCAAAATGACCTACATACCTCCGAATTCACTTCCGATCGCGCTCCTAACACCACAATCACCATACGGAGCTATTCCCAGACTCGTAATCCCAAAGAGATATCAATAACACTGAAATACACTTCGACCCAGACTTATGAAATTTCTTCTAAAATGCTGACTTCCAGAATATGCGTCGAAATGCTCCCCGGTCATCCAAAACCCGATCCGAACATACGCCCAAGTCCGAAATCTTCATACGAACCTACTGGAACCTTCAAATCCTGATTCTGAGATCGTTTACTCAAAAATCCAATCTTAGTCGATTCTTCCAACTTAAGGCTTCCGAAATGAGAATTTTCTTTCCAATTCGACTCTGAACCTCCCGAAATTCAATTCCGACCACGCCTACGATTCATGATACCTGAAACGAAGTTTCTCATGGCCTCAAACTGCCGAACGAATAACTAGAGCTCAAAGCGACCGCTCGGGTCATTACATTTCCGTGGTTGTAGTGGGTCTAGGCCTGTTCTTGACTACCTCTATTTTTTTAATAGTTGTTCATAGCCAATTACAGAATTATCAAATAGCTTCATGATAACAACAATATCCTCTCAAACCTTCACAATACTGATAACGAGATACGATGCTTGAAGATCTCGTAATTGTATACCCGAATTAACGTGTCTCATTTAACGCCACATGGGCGGGCACCTACCTTGTAGGTTAAAGCTCAATAATTATAGCACGCATTTAGCAAATTATGCACAGATAATTAATTAATTTTGTTTATACAATTTTTTTTTGAATAAACCTAACAAGCATGACTCCCTATTAGTACTATAGTACAAATTTTAATTTCACAAAGGAGAATTTAAACACAAGAATTTTCATCACAAGGATCTCGTCCTTACATAACTTCCACCACGGCTCGTAGCCCGATTGAAACATATCAAATCATATTAAAATGCGAAGATCTCGCCCTCAATTCTGAATCACAAGTAATATGCATATCGTGCCAATCGAAACATTCCATTTCTTTCTTTTAAATATTTTCCGTTAAACAAAATTACAACACATAATGATAGACATAGTTATCTCCATAGAATTTCTCAATACAAGTATTCACATAAGTAGATTTTTGAGTTACGAAGCTCACCCGAGAGTGGAGCATATTAGGAGGACTTTCTTAGATACTCATAATCGAATCAAGTTAAGGAAATTATCACTTTATAATAACTAGAGATTGTTCTTGTAATGGCACCATTTAATTTAACGACCTCGGCCATACCATAGAAAATATATCAACATGCAGGCCAGGTCTCCACCTCTAGGAATCTGACCTCCACCTTCGACATTCCGAACCCTTTTTCCCTAGCTGGTTATGTAAGTTGAGTTGTAACTGCAATGGGGCAGTAGCCTGAGTGCTCTGATGAAATGATTCAGCCGCTCTTACCGAGTTTATACCAAATTACTAGAATAACCGTTAGAGAATCTTGTAGCGGTGGTTCTTAAAAGAACTCATTGAAGCACCTCGAGTAATCAGATATATGGACTGGGCTGGTCGGTTTCCCGAGCCCCTGACGAAATAATTTGTTGTTGCAAAGCAAAATCCACTGAATCTTTTAGAACCTTGAGACCTATTAGTATTTTTAGCTTCCTCTTTTCCTCATCCCGGACACATTCTAACATCTAAGCAATTTCTACCACTAGCCAAAATTAAGTATCAACTTGCCCTGAGTCGTACAAAATTTTACAATCATAATCGAGTCCTTTAATGAGTCTGGGGATTCTCCCTCTGGCTATATGAACCAAAGTAGGAGTATGATGGGCTAACTTATCAAACCTGATGGCATATCCTGACACTGTCATGGTGACCTGACGCAACCGTTCAAACCCTACGCGCCATGCATTATAGAGAGTCCGAGAAACAAACTCTTCCAATAGAATTTATGAGAACTGAGTCAAGTAGTTGGTGTTGCATTGGCTGGTCATCCTCTTCATAGGCTTGCTAAAAACACCGGCGGTCAATTTCTTCTTTTACTATGCTGACCCAACACTATTGAGCTACCCCATTTATTCATATACCCTTAGTCATTCTTTGGGGTAACTCTTATCCCTATTAATGCACAATGATCCCAAGAGTAGAGCTCTACACAAATAAATCTTGGCACGAACCATATAGTCTAGAAGCTCATCAACCCTTGTACTCCCTCTGGATCACCCCCATAATCCGCAACCGTGACTTCTATGCTAAGTAGACCTTCTATAGATTAAAGTTGGTTATATAACTCCTTTGGTACGGAGGTATAGGGTTATTAAATAGGTGGACATACCGTAAGTCCCGACTTTATCTCTTGCAAAATCTTAGGCCTTATACATTCCAGTCCAAAATCGATATAACACATGACACCGCAATTTATTCCTTGACGGTGGACTTCCCCTCTTGGCACGAAGTCATAGGTTACAATGTCTGATAATACACAATGTTAGACTACACAACTCATATAAATCAACCAGATGTCAAAGTTCGTTGCACCCCTACATGATTCACTAGGTGATCTCTCAATACGTATGCATCTTCGGTCAGAGCCACAACTGGTCTAGTAATTACATAATCTTCCCACTACCTCTTGGTGGAATCCGTCATCTGAAACACAACAAAATCAACCCCATTGCTTTCAACTATTCCCTTGTTATGCAATAATGTAGTATCTATGAATCCTTCTAGAATCTGGACTAGTCCAACATGTACCGACTGAGCTAGAACCTCCGCGTCTAGATCCATTTGAGACTGTACAATAGGTGCTGATGTTAGAGCTTTAGACTGCTTCTGTCTCTTCCCCTAATCGTAGCTATCATTGGGGCTTCATCTCTTGTCCGGTTGTAGACGCTTTGCGTGTTGTCGAGATTTGTGAGAGGACTGATAACTAGGGATTTGTACTTATTATTTACTCTCGTTTCCGTAGGTTTTGAGGCAAAATTGCATTAAGATACTCTCAAAATTTGATGCAAGTTGTTTAAATTGCAGGATTTGAGTTGAGTTGAAGATATTGACTAAAGATAACTCAAAGAGGAGCAAAAATTGCACTTCCCCAGAACCAAGTAGAAGCGCTGAGAGCGCCATTATTTCGTTGCAGCGGATGACACTTCGCTGCAACGGAATTCCATCCGCTGCCCCGGTTAAAAACTTTAGAGAGTGTGTTTTTAGACCAAGCTAAGCTGTTGTCCGTGCTATAATTCTGCTGCAGCGCTTTCCTTGTTGCTGCAGCGTTCAAAAATCCATTAGGAGCGGATTCCTAAGATCAGAGAGTCATCAACTTGGGGAAGTCACAATAACGCGGTCAGCAGTATTATTTTGCTGTCGCGCTTTCAAGAATCGCTGCATCATTGCAATTTTCCGTTGGGAGCATAATGGAGTTTCAGAGAATGCCCAGGTCAAGAAGCACTTCAACGGTTATTATTCCGCTGCAGCGAAAGCCAATTCGCTGGGGTGCTTAGAATTTCGCTGGGAGCGAAATCTCTGTAGGGGCAATTTTGTCCAGTATTTTCAGCCTAGTATAAATACAACTTTTTCTCATTTTAGGGCATCAGACTTAGTAGTGAGCTCGTGAATAGTACTTTTATTCCATTTGAGTAATTTTAGCTTAGATTCTACCATATTTTTTAGATTTCCTTCTTGTAATCAACATTTATTGGTTTAATTTCATCTTCTATCTTAGTTTCTTCTATGAAAATGAGTAACTAGACCCTCAAGCTAGGATTGTGACCCAACCCTAGTGTGGGTAACTAATGGGTCTTCTATATTAGGATGAATTTGTGATTGGGTTTTTTATTTTTAGTCTATTTCATGCTTAATTCTCTGAATTAGTGGTTGCAAACACTATTTCATGTCTTTATGACTAGGGTTATTCTTGAGAAAGATGACCCAAGTCTAGGTAAATAGGCTAACAAGGTATTGGGGTGAACTCAATAGATTGATAGCCCCAATAAAAGGGTAGAGACTAGAGATAGTTATACCCGACTTGAGCCATTTCATTTGATCTGTTGAAACACCCAATTGGGTTTGAGAAAGCCAATTCGGGCAAAGTCACCCAAATTACCGTGAGGTATTGGGTGAGCATTTTAGTATGAGGTTATGTCATTTGCCCATAATTCACAAGTTTATCCTAGATTTTAGACCCCATTAATCACTCGCCTAGGAGTAAGTTTCAACCCTAGTGCCTTTAATCACTTGGCAAAAATGCACAAAAATATTATAGTTAGTTAGATAATAGTTCTTTTTAAACTCAACCGTAGTATACTTACAAAACCTTTTATGTTAAGAAGAGCAATTAAAAGCATGAAACACCATTAAGTCAAGTAGAAACTCAACTCCCATTTTCATAACTCCCTGAGGATATCGATCCTGACCCAATCGGGTAAAGGCTGCTTCGACCTTGCCTTGCTACTTATTAGTGGTATAGGTGGGCGTAGATCACTTTTGGCACCATTTCCAGGGAGTTATAACGGTGTTGACTATCTATTTGAGTAGTGGTGTAGATTGTTTTTCTTTCCTTCTTTTTGTTAACTTGTGTGTTTCAATCAATACAGGTACATATGGCTGATCCTTTGGGCAATATTATACCGGGGGAGGAGGTAGATGATAACGGAGAAGATTAGTTGCATCAAATACCTCCAGCTCAAAGACGGGGCCGACAGGACAATCCCAATGATAATATTCCAGACCCTCCCGCGCTCCTTCCTGGGTTTCTCCTCGGGTGCTTCCGAATGAGGGATATGCCAGTGAAATTGTCCCACCCCGAATTCGGGCTTGCAATTTTCAAATCACTAATGTCATGTTGACACTTCTGGAGCAGCGAGGGTATTTCACGGGAGCTCCCCATCAAAATGCCTACAAGCACTTAAAAGGCTTTGTGGACACATGTCGGGGGAGAAAGCAAACCAATGTATCGGAGGATGCCTTGAGGCTTAGATTATTTCCTTTCTCTCTTCGAGGGAAGGCACTGGATTGGCTTGAACGACTCCCCAATCATTCTATATATAAATGGGATGAATTGGCGGATAAGTTCATTGTCAAGTTTTTTTCTCCCAGACACATGGCGGCCTTGAGAGATGAGATATTGACATTCAAGCAAAAGCCGGATGAGCCCCTTTACGAGATTTGGGAACGCTACAGAACTATGGTCAAAGAATGCCCGAACAATGACATGACTGAGGCCATGATACAACAGACTTTCTACCGGGGCATCAATACTACCAATCAGTGTGTGGTCAACCAACTCGTTGGGGGCAACTTTATGAAGCTAATTTACAATGAGGCATGTGACATCTTGGATGAAATGGCTGACACTTCGTCAGCATGACAAAGTTGGGCTAATGTGCCCCAGGGTGATCCAAGTTTGATAAATCTCCACAAAGAGCTTTAGGACCATGGGCAAGCCATTGCCGAGCTTACCACTACTATGAATCAACTTGCTAAGGCGCAACGTCAACAAATACAAGGGCCAAAGACAGTGCATGCTATGGAGGGGTAAATCTTTTGGTTAACAAGCATAGGCATCGTGGAAATCAAATGCCAAACAACAATGACCAATGCGACCAAGGGTTAGTGGGTACAATCAAGAAGATTCCTATGATGAGCAAAATGAAGATGTAATGTATGCCAACAATTTTCGAGGGCAAAGGAACAATCAAGGGAACAACCAAAATTGGAAAAATCAAAGGCAAGGTAATTGGGACAATAATAACAACTCTAGCAATTGGGGGAACAACAATCAACAATGGGGAGGCAACAACAACAATTGGAGCGGGAACAACAATAGCAATTGGGGTGGAAATAAAAACCGGGGGTCGGGATTTCAAAGGCCCCCGATGTGTCAACAACCCAATAATCCACCCCCATATCAATCACAAGGTCAGGGTTCCTCAAACAATGACATGGGTCGGATCGAGCAAATGTTTATACAAATGATGGAACAGACTGCGGATTTGGATGCTCAAATTGCCTCCCACACTATCTCAATCTGCAATCTTGAGGTCCAAATGGGAAAATTTTCACAAGCTTTGAACACTCGCCTGAAGAGGGCACTACCTAGTGACACGGTGGTCAACCCTAAGGGTGGGAACAACAACAACAATATCGAACATGCAATGGCGGTGACCACGAGGAGTGGTCGAGGTGGTGAGGCTAGTTCTTCAAAGCAAAAGAGGGTTGTTAGTGATGCTGATGACTTGAAATATGATGATTTACCTATTGAGGTTGAAAATGTGGTTGAAGAGCCGGTGAATAGTGAAGTGAGGATTGACATCAATGACAACGAGGAGGAAACACAAAATGACGTGAAACCATCTGGGGAACACGTAATTGACATACCCGAGCCGGTTGTGCCAAAAGCCAAGGCTCCATTGACTAGGCCTCCTCCTCCCTATCCTCAAAGATTGGTTAAGTAGAATAATGAGAACCAGTTCAAGAAGTTCATAGAAATGATGAAGAGTTTGTCCATCAATGTACCTTTAGTTGAGGCTATTGAACAAATGCCCGGGTATGCCAAGTTTATGAAAGACTAGGTCACAAAGAAGAGATCCATGGAGTGCAAGACAATCAAGATGACTCACCAAGTGAGTGCAATTGTGCACTCAATGGAACCCAAACTAGAGGATCCCGGAGCATTCACTATTCCTTGCACAATTGGTAGTGCGGATTTTGCCAAGGCATTGTGTGACTTGGGTGCTAGTATCAATTTGATGCCTTATTCTGTCTTCAAAACCTTGGGAATTGGTCAACCTAGAGAAACTTCTATGCGACTTCAAATGGCGGATCGAACTAGCGACCCTTGGGAATCATTGATGATGTTTTGGTGCAGGTCGGAAAATTCATCTTGCCCGCGGATTTTGTGATATTGGATTGTGAGGTCGATTATGAAGTGCCAATTATCTTTCCTTGCAACGAGGAAGGCCTTGGTATATGTAGAGGCCGGTGAGCTCACCTTCCGGATGGGCGATGAAAACGTCGTTTTCCACGTTTGCAAGTCAATGCGGCAGCCAAATAGCACGGAGGTATGTTCTTTTTTGAACCTAGTCACCGAGGTGATAATTGATGAAACAAGCTCAATGATCAATGTTGAAGACCCTATGGAAGCAGTGTTATTCAATCATGATGTTGTTGTGGTGGATATCTTGATCGAGTGCACCAATGCATTGCAAGGCATGGGTTCTTATTCTTATGGACCTCGCAAGCTATCTTTGGATTTGGAAAATCGGAAATCTCCTCCGACAAATCCCTCAATTGAGGAGCCACAAACCTTGGAGTTGAAGCCCCTTCCACCACACCTCAGGTATTAATTCTTGGGCGCTTCTCGTACTTTACCTGTTATACTTTCTTCTTTCCTAACCCAATTGCAGGTAGATTCTACACTTAAAGTGCTTCAAAGGAGAAAGAAGGCCATAAGTTGGACTCTAGCTGATATTCGGGGCATAAGCCCCGCCTTCTGTATGCACAAAATAATTCTTGAAGATGGTGCAAAGGCCTCCGTAGAACACCAACAGAGGTTGAATGAGGCAATGCCTTAGGTGGTCAAAAAAGAGATAATCAAGTGGCTCGATGCTGGGGTCATCTACCCAATCTCTGATAGCGCTTGGACTTCTCCAGTCCAATGTGTTCCTAAAAAGGGTGGCATGGCAGTGGTGCAGAATGACAAGAATATGCTTATTCCCACTCGGACTGTGGCTGGTTGGAGGGTTTGTATGGATTACCGCAAATTGAACAAGGTGACCCGAAAGGATCACGTCCCTTTGCCATTTTTGGACCAGATGCTTGACAGACTTGCTGGTAGAGCTTTCTATTGTTTCTTGGAAGGGTATTCAGGCTACAATCAAATTTTGATAGCTCTAGAAGATCAGGAAAAGACAACCTTCACCTGTCACAGGACATTTGCTTTTTCAAGGATGCTATTCGGTTTGTGCAATGCACCCACCATATTCCAGCGGTGCATGATGGCAATTTTCACGGCTATGGTTGAAGATTTCTTGGAGGTGTTCATGGACGACTTCAGCGTGGTCGGGGACTCATTTGAGGAGTGTTTGCAAAATCTTGATAAAGTCCTCGCCCGGTGTGAAGAAACCAACCTTGTATTGAATCGGAAAAAATGCCATTTCATGGTCGAGGAGGGCATAGTCCTCGGCCACAAAATCTCAAAAGATGGCATTGAAGTGGATAAATCCAAGATTGAGGTTATTTCCAAATTTCCTCCTCCAACCTCGGTGAAGGGAGTCCGTAGTTTCCTTGGGCATGCGAGATTTCACCGGAGATTCATTAAAGATTTTTCAAAGGTGGTAAATCCTCTATGAAAGCTATTTGAGAAAGATGCCAAGTTCGAGTTCAATGAAGAATGTATGAGAGCATTTGAGTTGTTGAAGCAAAAGCTAACTACCACACCAATTATCACTGCACCAAATTGGAGCTCTACTTTCGAGCTCATGTGTGACTCAAGTGACGTAGTGGTGGGTGCGGTCATGGGTCAACGGGTGAACAAAATCTTTCACCCCTTTTATTATGCAAGCAAAACCATGAACTCCGCCCAAGTGAACTACACCGTCACCGAAAAGTAATTGTTGGATTTTTTTTTGCAATGGAAAAATTTAGGCTCTACCTTATGGGCGCCAAGGTGATAGTGCACACCGATCATGCGGTGCTCCGGTACTTAATGATGAAAAAGGATTCAAAAGCTAGGCTTATGAGGTGGGTCTTGTTGCTCCAAGAGTTTGATCTAGAAATTGTTGATAGAAAAGGGAGCAAAAATCAAGTTGCCAATCATCTATCCCGGTTGGAAGAGCAAGGAAGGACAAGTGATGGCCTTGAGATCAATGATACCTTTCCGGATGAGCAACTTCTCTCCGTCTCTATGCATGACATGCCATGGTTTGCAGACATCACCAACTTTCTTTTTACCGGTGTTGTCCCAGCTCTCTTCTAACCAAAGGAAGAAACTTAGATAGGACAACTTGGATTACTATTGGGAGGAGCCGTATTTATTCAAAATATGCAATGATAGAGTCATTCGGCATTGTGTCCCCGAGGAAGAACAAATGTCCATTCTTGATTCTTTCCATTCCTCGCCCTACGGTGGTCATCACAGTGGGGCAAAGACAACTTCTAAAGTCTTGAGTTGTGGGTTTTATTGGCCAACTTTGTACAAAGATGCAAGCGAATTGGTAAAGAGGTGTGACGAATGTCAAAGAGCGGGCGGCATATCAAAGAAGGATGAAATTCCCCTCACAACGATCCTTGAGGTTGATATATTTGATGTGTGGGCATTGACTTCGTGGGCCCTTTTGTTAGCTGGTATGATAACACTTACATTCTCGTGGCTGTGGATTATGTCTTAAAATGGGTCGAGGTCGTGGCTTTACCCAATAAAGAAGTCCGGAGTGTGGTTGGTTTTCTTAAGAAGCATATTTTCACACGATTTGGGACACCTCGGGCTATCATAAGTGACGGGGGATCTCATTTTTGTAATCAGGCTTTTGATTCGTTGCTTGCCAAGTATGGGGTAAATCACAAAGTGTCCACTCCGTACCATCCTCAAGCTAGTGGATAAGGTTGAAGTTTCAAATCGAGAAATCAAGAACATTTTGTCCAAGACCGTGAATGCAAATAGGACCGATTGGTCTAGAAATCTTGATGATGCTCTTTGGGCGTATATGACTTCCTTCAAAACCCCAATCGGTATGTCTCCGTACCAGTTGGTGTATGGAAAAGAATGTCACCTACCAGTGGAGTTGGAGCACAAGGCACTTTGGGCTTTGAAGAAGTTGAATTTGGATTGGGACACAGCTGCAAATCTTCGTTTTGATCACCTTAATGAGCTTGATGAGTTTAGATTCCATGCCTATGTAAGTTGTTCTTTGTACAAGGAGAAAATTAAGTATTTGCATGACAAGTATGCTAAGGACCGGGAGTTCAAAGTGGGAGACTTGGTGTTACTCTTCAACTCAAGGCTTCGTCTCTTCCCGGGAAAACTCAAGTCAAAGTGGAGTGGTCCATTCGAGGTGGTGTTGGTTACACACTTTGGTGCCCTTGATCTAAAGAACAAGAATGGTGAAATTTTTTGTGAGAATAGGCATCCGGTCAAACACTAGTTGGGAAAATTTGAAGATAGCCACGTGGTGGCTTTGCTAAAATTCACTTGAACATGGTTACATGCGTCGTGCCGGGACGTTAAATCAGGCACTTCTTGGGAGGCAACCCAATTGTTTTCTTTTCTTTCTTTTTGTTTCTTATTGTTAGAGTAGATTTTTCTTGAACTAACTTGTTTGTGAAGTTGGTGTAGGATTTGGTGGATGCAGTGCAGGAACAAAGTCTGAAAATATTGGGCTAAATGTTCAAATACGCTGCAACGGTCAAAATTCCGCGGTCAGCGGTCTCAAAAATGTTGCAGTGTAAATCTTCCGCTGACGCGGTCTTGTTGAGCCAAACATCAATCTCTATGAATCTCCATTCAGCTGAAGCGAATGGAATTCTGCTGACAGCGGTGGGATTCTGCTGTAGCGGCGAAATTCCACTGACAGCGGTGAAGTCCCAGGCCCAGCTCTTCAGAAAGGAGAAAAGCGCGGTCAGCGGTAAAATTCCGCTGTCGCGCTAGGTAAGTCGGTGGGGTCTCAGATTTTAAGTATAAATACTAAGGGACTCCCTTCTTTTACCCTTTTCACTCATTTCCATCTCAGACCACTGTTATTACTGCTCCTCACTTCACTGTGCATCCAAGACCCACTCTTCTCATAATTTAACATCCTACATCCTCATCTAACAAGTGGTATGTTCATAATCATTGATTTTACTTGTAGATATTTTTTTTTGTTTTTTTTCTTAGTTTTCTTATCTAAATCAAAGATATTGGAGCCCTAATTCTTAATCATGATTCACCAATGTGTTATTACTTGTGGGGTAGTGATTTCTTATTGCCTAAGGGGATATAGGGTTCTAATTCCATGTGTTTCATGTCAAATTTTTCAAAATTGGTAAAACCCTAGTTTGAATACTACTGTTAGTGCAAGTAACTATTGAATTCCGCTGCAGCGGACCAAAATTCCACTGACAGCGGAACCATCGGAGGCTATTATTGTTGACCAATGAAAATCGTTGCAGCTGCAAAAAATCTGCTGACATCGGTGGCCTTTCGCTGCAACGGTTATTTTTTCGCTAAGCGAGGCTTTAAAGTTCAGAGAGTTAGGTAGTCTGAGTCCCCTCTTTCCACTACATCGGCCAAAAATCCGCTGACAGTGGTGGCCCTTCTGCTGCAGCGGTTAATTTTTCGCTGATAGCGTAAGGCTGTTTTAAACACTATTTTATTCTCTGCATTAGTGATGTTTGTGCTTTCATTGGGTACTTGCGTATCATGTTTTGAAAACCATTGTGGACATGTTTGCAGACAATGGTTAGATCACGAGGTAGAACAGACAAGCAACCCGGGAGGGGTGGCTCTTCTAGAGGTCGGGGCAAGGACAAACAACAAGCAGCCCCCTTAGGCCCAACAAAGATCATTGGCAAGAAGCAAACGCTCAGGAGGCCTACCCCCGATCCTTCGAAATCAGGTGAATATGTCCCCTCTCGGGAAGCTTCGTAGGTAAACAGTGGTGCAGCTTTAGTAGAGGCCTTGTCAAAAGCTAGGAGGCTTGTCAATGAGCCTACTAGCTCAGACTCTTCTGATAGTTTGGGCCTTTCCAGTGACTCCACACCCCTACAGGATACCGGTGCAGAAGCCCAGTCCACCTCCCCTGCTTCTATAAACCTTGAGAGTTCTGATGATACACCTGATGATGACAGGGGTGGTGACACCCTAGTACAAACAACAAGACTTCTCCGGACCAGAAACCCATCAGCATGAAGGGATCTATTTGTGTCTGAACCAGCCTACCACAAATTCAGAGAGTGGTGGCCCCAGAGGTCACTAATCCCTGAAAGGCCTTTCATTATTAGGGATCTCCTACCTCACAACCCTAATGTAAAGAAGCAATTTGAGGAAAGGGAGGGATGGAGTTTCTTCGCTAGCAAGGTCGAGGATTCAAATGAATATGTTGTGAAGGAGTTTTATGACAATGTAGCCCACACAAAAAGGGATACATATCTTACCCAGGTTCGAAACAAGAAGATCTTGTATAATGGGAGGGAATTCAACGACTATGTTGGCTTTGCTGATGAGGATGAGACTCGCTACCAGGAGAAAGTAGCCTTGGGAGATCTAGCTCGTCCTTGGTTGGCTTCTGTTATTGCTATCCCGGGGACTACTCCAGCTTGGGTGACTGCAGGATCCACCATCTACAGTAACACACTCAACTTTGAGGCCAAGGGATGGACGACCTTTGTTTGCAGCCGGATAGATCCCATTCTTCATGACAGTGACATGCCCCTCTCTGGGGCCCTGATTGTTGGAGCAATTATAGATGGCATCCCGATTAATGTCGAGAATATCATGGCCAGGGTGATTGACCGGATAGTGTACAGAAATAAAGCCTCTTATCCCTTTCCCAACTTCCTCACCATGTACTTTAGGGACATGGAAGTTGAGGGAAGGGACTTTGATGTGACAGTGAGGCCAAAATCGGCTTTTTCACGGTATAGTCTGAAAGGTCCGGACAACCCCAAGGCAAAAGGGAAAGCCACCACATCTGATGCTCCTAGTACTTTCACTACTGCTACGCCTTCCGCTGCTGCCGGAGTCTTCCTCGGGTCCTTCCATTGACATTCCAGTCCCAGTGCCTACATCTTCCACATACCCTTAGACTGCCTTAAGGGTGTCTCAGACTCTAGCTGGTATCACCAACTGGCTGCAGGTAGCTTCTTCTATGCTCACTGACCTTTCTCCCACAGTTGCAGCTCAGTCAGCTCCAGCACAGATTACACTACCTCCTACACTGGAGGAAATATTGAGGAGCCTGGTTGATAACAAAAAGAAGATCATGGAGACCCTGGACAAGCACAGGAAGGAGATTCACTCTTTAGGAAAATCTGTGAAGAAAAGGAAGAAATCTCATGATGATATGAAGAAGGTTCGGGTGGAGATGTAGACGACTCAAGTTCCTTTGAAAAAGGAGTTCGCGAAGCTCACAGTGGCGGGGGACATACCCCTTGATTTGTTGATAGGAGAGCCATCACCCACTGATCAGGCTGCACAGGTTCAGGAGCCGGAGCTTACATCAGTCCCAGTTCGCAGATGAATCATCATGTGGACTGATGATATGGAGATTCAGCTTGAGGAGCCATAGGGAGAGACCTCCTCACAGCCACAGGACCCTGCTCCATCCACTGCCACTGTACCTTCTTCTACTGCTAATCCTGACCCCATGCAGACAGAGGCATCATAGGGAGTTTTCTTTTACTCTCTCTCACCCCTTTTCCCTGTTCTATATTTTTGGGCATTTAGCATTGAGGACAATGTTGTTTCTTGTTAGAGGGGGTGGCCTCTATTTGGTGATTCAGATACTTTGACATTTTTTGGGTTGAAATAACTTTTGATACTATTTTTCTTTTCCTTATTTGCATTTCGTACCTTAGTTTGTTTTACTTTTGTATGTATATATTCGGTTTCCTTTCTTATGTATATATTCATTCCCCTATTAATGTATATTCGTCTTAATCCCCTATTGTACATATTCATTTCTACTTGTCGTATTTTTACTTTATAACTTCTTTAGTTTTTCCATTTATAGTTTAGCTTCTTATTTCATTTAGTAGCTTCTTTTTGAATTTATAGCTTCTTCTTTACTTTTTGCTTTCTCAATATGCCCCTGGTTTTCTTACGGCCATGGTTCTTTCTAGGGGTGGAAATTGTGTGAACCGGGTGTCTCTTCCCTACGACAGACGGTGTGACGACATTCCTAAGGGATTGAGTCCGTTTTTCATTTTTGTTTTTTTTTCCTTTGTTTTGGTAGTATTGAATAAATATGACTCGAATAAGCTTCACATGGCACCATCATTCTTACCTTTGACCTCATGGTTAGAGACAAGTTACAAACGAGTCTAGTTCTAATTGTGACCCTTAGAGTCTTGAGTTGACTAAAACTGTCGTCAGGTGGTGTATATAGCCATATGTGAGTGTTCAATCTAAACCGAGATTTTTGTGGGCCCTCGACTCTATACTCTTTAACGATCCTGAGGTTTGAGAGGTGAGGTTGAATTGCATATCCTGAGTGCCGTGCCTGTAAGTCTAGAACTTGCCCCAAGTATTTTTCTAGGAAAAATCTTAAGTTAGCTCGACTTGTGAAATGATCATAGGCTTTCCTTGATTCCCTGTTGAAATTAAAGACTTCCCTAGCCTACCATGACAAGATCCTTAGTCAACCCCTTTTGATCCTAAGCCTATTTGTTTAATAACCATATTACAAACCTTTATCCGTTCTCTAATGACCCTCTATTGGCACCCATTCTTTCCTTGAGCACTCAGGATGAATAATAGTCAAAATCATAAGTTTGGGGGAGAGACGAAGAACTTCATAGTGATGAAAGGAATTGTCATAAAAGAAAAGTCCAATGAAAAGGTTAAATAGCAAAACAAGTCAAAAATAAAAGCAAAGGATTGAGAGAAATCAATAAAGCAAAGTTGAAAAGGCTTGGAATGATGGAAAAGAAAGAAAAAGGGAGAAAAGTGAGCTTCAAGTAAAAGAAATAGCGACAATGAGTCCCTCTAAGTTTCCCCAAGGAAGAGTATATGACTCAAAGAGTCAAGAAAAACATGAGCCAAAATGTGAAAAATGGAGTGCTTAAGAAGAGATATTTTATCATAGTTCATCATGTCCAAATTTTATCCAAAAAGCCTTCATTACATCTAGTTTAATCCCTATAGGATCTCAAGTTGAGTGAGCTTATATTAGTGGTGATTTACACGAGGGGAAAGCCTATGGTACTTAAATCCGGACTTGTGGCATTCTTTTGAGAATGAAGAGAGAACCCCTTGATAATCCCAACTCAGAGAGTACATTCTATATGGTGAGATGAGCCCATGGAGAGTATATGAGAAAGAGTCTGGGATCCACAATGATTTAGGTGAAAGAGAGAAGCTCTTTGACGAATTGAGTCAACTCTTGAAGCTTTGGTGTCACATTAGATCTAGTGAACTAAGAAATTCATTGCATAATCTTGTTAATAATGCATTTGTGTTGAGGGTAATTGTTAGTCCCAATTGAAGCTTGATGAAGTCACATTTGAACAGCTCAAATACTTTTTTTTTGTTTACGGAGGTGGGAGTTATCTTATTTGCTTGAGGACAAGCAAAGACTTAAGTTTGGGGGAGTTGATAACTAGGGATTTGTACTTATTATTTACTCTCGTTTCCGTAGGTTTTGAGGCAAAATTGCATTAAGATACTCCTGAAATTTGATGCAAGTTGTTTAAATTGCAGGATTCGAGTTTAGTTGAAGATATTGACTAAAGATAACTCAAAGAGGAGCAAAACTTGCACTGCCCCAGAACCCCGTAGAAGTGCTGAGAGCGCCATTATTCCGTTGCAGCGGATGACACTTCGCTGCAGCGGAATTCCATCTGCTGCCCCGGTTCAAAACTTCAGAGAGTGTGTTTTTAGACCAAGTTGAGTTGTTGTCCGCGCTATAATGCGCTTTCCTTGTCGCTGCAGCGTTCAAAAATCCACTAGTAGCAGATTCCTAAGATCAGAGAGTCATCAACTTGGGGAAGTCACAATAGCGCGGTCAGCGGTATTATTCTGCTGCCGCGCTTTCAAGAACCGCTGCAGCGTGGCAATTTTCCGCTGGGAGCGGAATGCAGTTTCAGAGAGTGCCCAGGTCCAGAAGCGCTACAGCGGAATAATAACCGCTGCAGCGAAAGCTAACCCGCTGGGAGCGAAATCTCCGTAGGGGCAATTTTGTCCAGTATTTTTAGCCTAGTATAAATACAACTTTTTCTCATTTTTAGGGCATCAGACTTAGTAGTGAGCTCGTGAATAGTGCTTTTATTCCATTTTGAGTAATTTTAGCTTAGATTCTACCATACTTCTTAGATTTCCTTCTTGTAATCAACATTTATGGGTTTAATTTCATCTTCTATCTTAGTTTCTTCTATAAAATTGAGTAACTAGACCCTCAAGCTAGGATTGTGACCCAACCCTGGTGTGGTTAACTAATTGGTCTTCTATATTAGCTTGAATTTGTGATTGGGTGTTTTATTTTTAGTCTATTTCATGCTTAATTCTCTTAATTAGTGGTTGCAAACACTATTTCATGCCTTATGACTAGGGTTATTCTTGAGAAAGATGACCCAAGTCTAGGTAAATAGGCTAACAAAGTATTGGGGTGAACTCAAGAGATTGATAGCCCTAATAAAAGTGTAGAGACTAGAGATAGTTATACCCGACTTGAGCCATTTCATTTGATTTGTTGAAACACCCAATTGGGCTTGAGAAAGCCAATTCGGGCAAAGTCACCCAAATTACCGAGAGGTATTGGGTGAGCAATTTAGTATGAGGTTATGTCATTTGCCCATAATTCAGAAGTTTATCCTAGATTTTAGACCCCATTAGTCACTCGCCTAGGAGTAAGTTGCAACCCTAGTGCCTTTAATCACTTAACAAAATTCCACAAAAATATTGTAGTTAGTTAGATAATAGTTCTTTTTAAACTCAACCGTAGTATAGTTACAAAACCTTTTATGTTAAGAAGAGCAATTAAAAGCATGAAACATCATTAAGTCAAGTAGAAACTCAACTCTCATTTGCATAACTCCATGAGGCTATCAATCCCGACCCAGTCGGGTAAAAGCTGCTTCGATCCTGCCTTGCTACTTATTAGTGGTATAGGTGGGCGTAGATCAAGGACAAAAATAGACAAGTTCAATTATCAATGGTAGAATAAATTCGCACGACAGAGTAGAATAGAAGAGAAATTGTTCCTAACTTCATAGCCTCTAAGAGATAAGTACAGACGTCTCCGTACCGATCCTTCAGACTCTACTAAGTTTGTTTGTGAATTGTGAGACCTAAGCAACCTAGTGCCCTCATACCAATAAAACACAATAAAACAAATTTAAAGTAAATTAATTCTAATAATTTCCAACGAATAACTTCATAAATAAAATGATAAACAAATAAATAAACCGAGCCATGAACTAAATATATAACTATAAGACTACCCCAGGTTCTGGTGTCACAATTCACGAACTACTAAGAATACTACAAATAATGGGCTGAAGGAAATGATGTAACTGTTTCGACTATAATAAAAACAGTATCTAAAGAACTAAGAGAAGACTCCAGGAATCTGGGGAAGCCGGCAGATGTACCTCGTGTCTCCGGATGACGAATGCGGGCTACTAAAAATCTCCTAACGTTGGTCGGTAACTAGTTCTGCACAAAATAGTGCAGAGTGTAGTATCAGTACAACCGACCCCATGTACTGAGTAAGTACCGAGCCTAACCTCGACAAAGTAGTGACGAGACTACAGCGGGGCATTCACAATATAACCTGTGAACAATGTAAAATAAAGAAAGAAGGAAATTCTAAAAACAACAAACAAAAACTGTAGCAATAATTAAAATAATTCAGCCACTTTGTCTCCCAAGTCTCAGCTATAACCAATTCTCACGTAAGTTTCCAAATTTTTAAACTTTTGAATTTAAAGTAACAGTAGTGCAAAGATATGAAAAACAGTAAAGTAAAACAGTAAGTTTTCAAATCCTTATTTTTGAAAATCAGTAAAATATCAGTGTCCTCCCTTATTGCTTCTTGTTGCGCAACCCGCTCCCACATGTCCACCCTTATTGTTCCTCCATATATATATATATATATATCACCCTTATTGCTCTGTTGCTGCATGCAACCCGATCCCACCTGTCCACCCTTATCGCTCCATGTTGCGGCGTGCAACCCGCTCCCACCAGACATATCATATCACTTTATTTATAAACAATTTCACAATTCAGGTCAAAGCTTTTCACAATCTTTTTGTCTTAACAGTCATAAACAGTAAACTGTATTTCTCACAAACTTTATCAATACCATCTCAAAACTGAAACCAATAGGTATGTATATATCTCGTAAGACAATGTCAACCCGCGCAACCTTTATGTAACACAATGAAACCAAGGAAACAACCACATTTTCCAAAGTAATTTAAACAAGAAATTACAACAAGTTAACAAAGCCAAGTAGTCATTGGAACATTAATGAGCATAAAACAATTAAGCCATGAATCAAATAAATTGGAGACGGGGAAGGGATCATGAATAACAGTCGATCTGGTGGTGCATAGATACTCGTCACCTCACCTATACACCACACACATGCAAATTCACATAGCAATTAACTTAGAGATTCCTATTCCTTCAAGTCAAGGTTAAACCAAGCACTTACCTCAAATTCGCAGTCCACTCACTGCTCAATTATAGCTTTTCCTTTAGAATCTTGCTATAACTCGCTCGAATCTAATCATAATTAGCTTAATATCATTAATTAATGCTAAAGGAACTAACTTTATTGAAAATTATAATTTTTCATAAGTTTTCTCAAAAAAGTTAAAACCCGACTCCGGGCCCGCTTGGTCCAAACTCGAGGTTCGGACCAAATTATATTTACCCATTCACCCCCGATCCAGAATATACAATTAGTTTCGAAATACGACCCCAATTCGAGGTCAAAATTCCCTAATTCTACCCAAACCCTTAATTTTTACCATGACAATTCTTAGTTTTTAATTTAAAAGTGATAAAAAACATTGGGCAATTGAAAAAGTAGAGTTTAGAATTGATTACCAACACTTTGGGGATGAATTTTAGTGAAGAAAATCGTCCTTAGGGATGGGTAGTTCGAAAAATATGAAGAAAAGGATTCTGACCGTTTTTAAAATTGACTTTATATAGTTGGGTAGGCCTTCATCGCGTTCGCGTGGGCCTGCCTGCGTTCGCATAGAGTAAGGCCCAAGTGTCCTACGCGTTCGCGGAGCTTTAGCTCCTCAGGCCTTCGCGTTCGCGACCGTTTGACCGTGTTCGCATAGAATAAGTAGGTTCCCCTCCTCCAGGCCCAGTTACTCTCCGCGTTCGCGTGGCCCAAGACGTGTTCGCGAATCTTTAACTCGCCAGTGCTTCGTGTTCGCGTGAGGGTCTACGCGTTCGCATAGCACAAAACGACCCCCAGCTANAAAGTAGTGACGAGACTACAGCGGGGCATTCACAATATAACCTGTGAACAATGTAAAATAAAGAAAGAAGGAAATTCTAAAAACAACAAACAAAAACTGTAGCAATAATTAAAATAATTCAGCCACTTTGTCTCCCAAGTCTCAGCTATAACCAATTCTCACGTAAGTTTCCAAATTTTTAAACTTTTGAATTTAAAGTAACAGTAGTGCAAAGATATGAAAAACAGTAAAGTAAAACAGTAAGTTTTCAAATCCTTATTTTTGAAAATCAGTAAAATATCAGTGTCCTCCCTTATTGCTTCTTGTTGCGCAACCCGCTCCCACATGTCCACCCTTATTGTTCCTCCATATATATATATATATATATATATATATATATNAAGCCAAGTAGTCATTGGAACATTAATGAGCATAAAACAATTAAGCCATGAATCAAATAAATTGGAGACGGGGAAGGGATCATGAATAACAGTCGATCTGGTGGTGCATAGATACTCGTCACCTCACCTATACACCACACACATGCAAATTCACATAGCAATTAACTTAGAGATTCCTATTCCTTCAAGTCAAGGTTAAACCAAGCACTTACCTCAAATTCGCAGTCCACTCACTGCTCAATTATAGCTTTTCCTTTAGAATCTTGCTATAACTCGCTCGAATCTAATCATAATTAGCTTAATATCATTAATTAATGCTAAAGGAACTAACTTTATTGAAAATTATAATTTTTCATAAGTTTTCTCAAAAAAGTTAAAACCCGACTCCGGGCCCGCTTGGTCCAAACTCGAGGTTCGGACCAAATTATATTTACCCATTCACCCCCGATCCAGAATATACAATTAGTTTCGAAATACGACCCCAATTCGAGGTCAAAATTCCCTAATTCTACCCAAACCCTTAATTTTTACCATGACAATTCTTAGTTTTTAATTTAAAAGTGATAAAAAACATTGGGCAATTGAAAAAGTAGAGTTTAGAATTGATTACCAACACTTTGGGGATGAATTTTAGTGAAGAAAATCGTCCTTAGGGATGGGTAGTTCGAAAAATATGAAGAAAAGGATTCTGACCGTTTTTAAAATTGACTTTATATAGTTGGGTAGGCCTTCATCGCGTTCGCGTGGGCCTGCCTGCGTTCGCATAGAGTAAGGCCCAAGTGTCCTACGCGTTCGCGGAGCTTTAGCTCCTCAGGCCTTCGCGTTCGCGACCGTTTGACCGTGTTCGCATAGAATAAGTAGGTTCCCCTCCTCCAGGCCCAGTTACTCTCCGCGTTCGCGTGGCCCAAGACGTGTTCGCGAATCTTTAACTCGCCAGTGCTTCGTGTTCGCGTGAGGGTCTACGCGTTCGCATAGCACAAAACGACCCCCAGCTAAATTACTCTAGGCGTTCGCGACTGAAGTAACGCGAACGCGATGAACAAAATATCTGAGCACCAGTAACAGCAAAAACCAGCAACTTTTCCAAGTGTAAAATATCTCGTGGCCTACCCGAAACTCACCCGAGCACTCGGGGCTTTAAACCAAACATGCAAGAAAGTCTAAAAATATCATACGGACTTGCTCGTGTGATCAAATCATGAAAATAACATGTAAAACTATGAATTAAATCTCAAAACTCATCATTTTTCTCAAGAACACTTAAGTTTCACTATTTCTCAACTGGACGTCTGAATCACGTCATATGAACTCCGATTCTCACCAAATTTCACAGATAGTACTTAAATACTATAACAAATCTGTACCGGGCTCCGGAACTAAAATATGAACCCAGTACCTATGGTTTCGAACATTAATTCTTTTCTTTATTTCATTAATAATTCAGTAAAATAATTTATTTCGAAAATTAATTTCTAAGGCTTGGGACCTCGGAATTCAATTCCGGACATACGCCCAAGCCCATATTTTACTGCGGACTTCCCGGGATCGTCGGAACACAGATCTGGGTCCATCTACTTGAA
Organism: Nicotiana undulata; assembly: GCA_005239495.1. Taxonomy (NCBI): domain Eukaryota; kingdom Viridiplantae; phylum Streptophyta; class Magnoliopsida; order Solanales; family Solanaceae; genus Nicotiana; species Nicotiana undulata. The sequence continues at coordinate 26,689 of ML245096.1, forward strand.
ATGTTGACTCAAGTCAACTAAAGCCAAATTTTAATTTTGAAAATTATTATTTCTTATATTTTCACATAAAAACTTTTCGATTTCACGTACGGATTACGCACGCAAATCGAGGTAATTAAAATTAGTCTTTTTATGGCTAATAAGCCTAGAACGAAGTCTTAATTCATAAATTAACCCCTTGGGTCATCACAAATACTTACCTTAATTCTAGAATTTAATCATGAAGGAAGTTCATGGAACACTTGACAATCATTATGCTTAATCCCAAAGCTTCTACTCAATTGGTTAGAATCTCGTGCTGATAACGTGTTATGAAACAATAAAAGAAGAAGAACAATATTGTAGAGAAAGAGAGGGAGGAAATTCTTATTGAATTTTGGGATGATTTACAATGAAATATGACCCCTCTATTTATAGGGAAAAAGTGACTTAGACACCAAGTAAAATCCCTAAGATCTCTCTACAATATAGATATTCACCTTAAATAGAATTCTATTTATAACAGTTATAACAAAATTTTAACATTTTTTTGCCCACTACTTTTTATTTTAAAATTTTACCTTTCCAAATTTAATAATTTATTAAATTTTAGAAATTCTTACAAAAGTTTGTTGTAACAAAAATCAATTTGATCTATACTAAAATACTAAACTTTATTTATTTATTTATTAATTCTAATTATTTTTTTTTGGTCACACTATCAAATTTTCATTCAACCAAGTATAATATTTACAACTCACTAGTTCTTTTAGACTCTTGAAATAGTTCCCTCAAAAAAACAAAAACATTTGCTACTCCCTTACATCTTACATTTCTAACTCTTGCTATACATTTTCTATTCCACTAACTAGGATAATGGTTCAACTTATCCAGTTTCTTTTGCCATTTGATTTCTTTTTGTCCTTTTGTATGCAACATTAAGATGATAGTCTTCATTCTCTGCTGTCGTGTGATCTTCTTGTCATGAAATCTCCTTTGATTCCTCTCTGCCCAAACATGATACACAACAGCTATATATATGAACTTTAACATTTGTGCTTTAATTCTGTTCGAGCTCCTCTTCTCTAGCCATTCTATTTCAGCTTTCCAGTCTTCTATGTTGTGTGTTTCCCCCAGCCATTTCAACAGTGTTACCCATAGTTGTCTAGAATAATCACATTCAAAGTACAAGTGATCCATTGTTTCTTCAAAAACTTGGTCACACAGCACACAATCAGTAGGTACTGATATGCCCCATTTTCTTAATTTGTCCATTGTTGTTAGCTTCTTATGCATATCCAGCCACAATATAAATTGATGTTTTTGTATAGCTTTTGAACCAAGTGTTACCTTCTTCCAGCTACACTTAGGATATTGAGGCATTGTTGCAACATATACCTTCTTTATACTCAGCTTCCCTTTGCTACAATACTTGTTCAAATCTGCCACTGGATCTCTTTTAAGCAACCATTCTCTGTTATCAAACATCTTCTTACTCAACCAACAATCTTGTTTAGGAGTTTGCATTGACATAATCTCCTTCCCTTTTATATAATAACTATGTATCCATTGTATCCATAGATTGTCCTTCTTTTCATTTAGTGCCCACGGTAATTTACAAAGTGCTGCTTTATTCCAGTTTACTATGTCAATCACATTCAAACCTCATGCTGAGTATGACATACAATTTTTTTCCCACGCAATTAGTGCTCTTTTTGAAGCTTCAATGTTCCTAGTCCACAAAAATGTTCGACAAGCAGTTACTATCATCTTAGAAATCTTCTTTGGAATTAAGAATATATGTGCCCGGTAGGTTTGCATTTCAAATATCACACTTTCAATCAATTGCACACGACCACGGTAGGAAAGAAACTTGGTTGACCAGCATTTGAGTCTAGCCGTGATCTTTTCTACTAATGGCATACACTGTTGAATAGACAACTTCTTTTATTACAAAGGAACACCAAGGTACTTAAATGGACCCCCCTTCAACAAACTTCATTTCTGCTATCATTTCGTCCTTCAATTCTTTTGAAGCTCCTGCCTGGTATAATGCACTTTTTTCCATGTTTGCTTTCAATTCTGATACCTCTAAAGAATGCTGGAATCTGCTCATAAGTAATCTGATTGATATCCTATCTGCTCTGCAGCATAATATAAGGTCATCTGCAAAACAAATATGTGTTATTTTCTTCTTGGCTCACCTCGGATGGTAATTGAAGTTCGGTACCCCTTCTAATGTCTTCAATGATCGATTAAGATACTCCATTACCAAAACAAACAAGTAAAGAGACATTGGATCTCCTTGTCTAAGCCTTTTTTTTCTTGAAATCTCTCTGTTAATCCTCCATTAATCACTAGAGAATAGCTCATTATTGTTACACATTCTATGACCAACTGAACAAACTTCATTGGCATCCCAAACTCAAGCAGCAACATCTTTAGAAATGGCCATTCAACTGAATCATATGCCTTTCGTATGTCTACCTTAATCAAGCACCTTGGTGATACTCCTTTTCTTGTATATTCTTTATCTAACTCATTAGCTATGATAACATTGTCAAATATATGTCTCCCCTCTGTAAATGCAGATTGTGCTGGCCCCACAATGTGATCAACCACTGTCTTCAACTTTGCTGTCAAAATCTTTGCAATTATCTTATAGATTGTGTAACAACATGCTGTTGGTCGGAACTCCTTTACATAAGTAGGGCTATTCACTTTGGGCACTAGGGTCACTATTGTGCTGTTTACACTTTTCAACAGTTTCCCATTATGAAAGAAATCCTTAATGGCTTGTTTGATTTCACTTCCAACTGTTTGCCAGTACATTTTGAAGAATTCTGCAAGGAAACCATCCATTCCTGGTGCTTTGTCATTAGGTAACTCTTTAACAGCCAACTCTATATCTTCTTATGTTATTGGCCTGATCAATTTCTGTTGTTGTTCTCTAGTAAGGCAAGGGCCATTCCTAGCTGTTTCCAGGTCTATACAATTCAATTCTTCAGCACATTCTCTCAGCAATGATTGAAAGAAACTTGTGAACTCTTGTGCTACCCTTCTTGGTTCTGTTATCCTGACCCCTTGATCAGTGCATAGTGAGCCTATTCTGTTCTTTGCTTGTCTTGCCTTTAGCTGCGCATGAAAGAATTTGGTATTTTGATCTCCTTCCTTTATCCATATTGCTCTAGATCTCTGTCTCAGTACCTTCTCATTCGTCTTCCCATTTTATTATCTGTTGTATCAACTCCCTTTCTTCTGTAATTAACTCTTCACTGAATGGATTTGTATCAAGCTTCTCCTGAATTGTCTTCAACTGTTGCCTTAGACTATCCAGTTTCTTTTCTAAGGATGTCATCTCCTTATTTAGCTTATGCACTCTATCTTTCAACCTCATCAGTTTCATCCATACATAATACATTTTGTATCCTTCTATATGTTGTCCCATACTTCTTCAACAGCTAGCTCAAATTCCTTGTGATGCAGCAACACATTGTATAGTCTAAATGGTTTAGGCATATAGAACTTGACTACCATTGTGTTGAGAACAATAGGGGAATGGTCTGAGACCCCGGGGTTTTCATAAACAGCTTCTACACTACTATATTTTATTAGCCAAGCAGCATGACCAAAGGCCCAATCTATGTTGCTATAGATTTTGTCATCAGCATCTCTCTTATTATACTAAGACCATTTGCTCCCTTTTTTGTTCAGCTGTCCCACACCTATATCATCAACACATTTTTGAAAATCCACTAACTTTGCTTGATGTACTGGTTGTCCATTTATTCTATCATCCACAGACAACATACTATTAAAATCTCCTATTAGCAGCCATGCCTCTTGCATAGTACCCTGAATACTCCTTAGTTGATCCCATAGAGTCCTTCTTTCTGCAATAGTGTTCTTTCCATATACAAAAGTAACTTCAAAAGTATTGTGAGTACTTTTATCTTTTACTCTGCAATGGACTAACTGATCACTTGTACATGTTATGCTAATTTGTACAAGCTGCTCTTTCCACAGAATCCAAATTCTTCCTCTTTCATTTATTGCTTCATCGGAAAACACCTTCCATTATTTGTTAAACTTTTCTTTCACTTTATTCACACTTCTAGACTTTATCTTAGTCACAAGGCAGCCAAGTAAAGTTATATTATGCTCAAACAGAAATGCCTTAAGTTCTTTCTCTTTGAAAGGCTTATTCAGCCCTCTAATGTTCCATGAGCTAACTATCATGGTGGATTATCCTTATTAAGGACAACCCCTTCAGTCACTTTATCAGTACTGCACCCATCTTGAATTCTCAATGGACCAAATCTATTTTTGTTCAACAGATCTTCTATGCTTTTATCTGATAGTGCTCCTTTTTGTTGAATCTTACCCTGGTCCTTCATAACCTGTTTGCCTCTTCTCTTTTGTTGAGAAAAGTCTGCTTCTATGATCTCCTCTTGGCTTGGTTCTACACTGTCTTTCTTCTCTTCCTGATCTTTCTCTTCCACCACCTTTACTCTCCATTGTCCCACTGTCTTTGTCCTTTGTTGTTTCTTTGGTTTCTGCTGGTCAACCTGTCTTTATGCTTGTTGAATTTTGACACATCCTTCTTTATGTTGTTGTAGATGAAGACATGCATCACAAAATACTGGTTTCCATTCATATTCTATCATTTGTTCCCTGAATTTTCCATCAGCCACTTCAATCATCATAGAATCAGGCAGCTTTTGTGTTATATCCATTTCAATTAGGATACGAGCATATGAAATTCTATCACAATTAGTTGTTAACTTGTCTGAAGAAATAGGTTTACCTAGGTAACTTGCAATCCTACCCAAATTTTCTTTGCTCCAGTATCGAATTGGCAGACTAGGAAAAATTACCCAAATAGGCACATTCCTTGTTAATTCATTGCTCAACTGAAAATCAAGATCCCATTGTTTCAGCATCATAGGTCTGTTCTGAAATGTGTATGGCCCTTGTTGAATCACTCCGTTCTTATCATCTTCAGTATCAAATTTGAATATAAAATAGCCCTCATTGTGTAGGTATACTTGTGGAACATTGACAAAATTCCACTCTCCATACACAAATTTGAGCATCTCCTTAAATGATGGCGATCCACCCAAAACAAACCCAATTAAAGTCGTCTTCCATTTCTGAGTTTGTTCCTTCACTTCATTTAAATTCAATCGAACTATCTTTGTTCCTTCCTTCAGTACCGGCGGATAGTACTCCAATTGAAGTCCTTGATTTTGCGATCGATTTCCTTGTACTACCTCGGCCATTGTTGGAGCTGTTTGGTTAGTGTTTGCTTTTTGCATAGAGAATGTCAATTTCATCGCCGCTGAATTAGCTTCTACTTCCGCTTGCTTTTGCATCTCAATTTCATCACCGTGGGAGCACTTCCCATTCCCGTCATCCATTGACCTAATTGAATTTGCCCTAATGTTTGAGGTTCTCCCGATTCTGGTGTTACTAATCTACTTTCTTCCTTCTTCTCCAGTATCGTCGTCGGTGTTTCTCCTTTGTTTTTCCGTCGAGTCATGGCTTGAATGCGTACGTTAGCTAGCCCTGCTTAACGTGCACCTGCAGCTCATAACCCTTTAATTCTAATTTAACTTGTGCTAATTGTTAACAACAAAAAAAAGATCTACAAACAAATTAAATTAATAATTCATATTAAAAGTTCCAAAACTATTAAAAGAAGCTTAATTAGAATAAAGAATTAACGGAAAAAGAATAAGTATAAGTGCATGAAACGAGGAGAAGGGGGCAAGTAAATTAGTTTAAATATATGAAATGTACCACAGAAAAAACAAAACAAACTGCCAGCATTTTGAAAAATAAAAGGCTGCTAGAACGGGGAATAGAACACAAGACATGAACCATGTATTGAACCTGCCTGAACCATCTCAACAAAGTATATCTTTTGTTAAATGGGTTCAATTACCTTTTCCTTATCCAAATTTATTTCTTAGAATAATAGTTTTTACATAAAATATTTAAAAAAGGTTACCAAGCGGGTTCAACTTGAACCAATGTGGGTCCGCCCCTGTGAACAATGTTGTGGGTTTTGAGAGGAAGAAGAGAAGTAAAGTTAGGTTGAATCTTAACTTGTTCTCTTTTGGATTTTGAGACAAACATACTTGCTAATAATCTACTTATGATAGTTATTAGTAAGGGCAAATTACTAAAACAAATTATATAGTAATGATAAATAAGTTTAAAATATTATTACAAAAAAAAAAAGTCAAATAAGCGACGAGTAATATTAGAAACTAGAAAGGAAGTTAGTGTTACGAAGAAGTCTTTGAAATTATATTTTATCACCTTCTTAAAAGGATTAAAAAACCCGTTTAATCTAAAATTTCAACAAGAAGAATGAGATAACGATTATTACTAATAAGTCCATAACGCACCAGTAGAAGTCATAAGAAATCAAAGTAATACTTACTTTGAGGAAATACTTGTTGTGTCAGGATGACAAAGAAAAAGAAATAGAAGAATGATATATATTTTACTTCAAAAGTTAAAAATTTATCCCATACAATCCATATCTATTCGAGAAAAAGAAAAAGAAGAATGAAATACGATTTTATTTATAAAATTAAAAAGATTACCTCATACAAATCTATATCTTATTTCTAGCGTTCTTTTGAATTTCATTGTTCGATTTTCCTTTATTTAACCTTTTTTAAATCAACTTTAAATTTTCGTAAAGCACTACGAGAAATCTGGTAATTAGCGATCAAAGTTGGTCGGTCAGAAAAAGCGATCAAAGTTGGTCGGAAAAGGGGAGAAAAATATTTTATATTTATTTTAAATAAATTACGGACCAAAGTTGGTCAGTAAAGTGGTCAACAAGTTGACCGAGCTGGTCAGACTTGCTTAGTCAAAGAAACTTTCACATTACCGATCAATTTTGGTCGGTAATGTGGGACCCAGTTATAAAATTTTAATAGTTATATTATTATTTAAAACGTTTTAATAATATAAAGAAATTTTATTTAGAATTACCGACCAAAGTTGGTCGGTTAATACAGGAGAAGCATTTAGCGACCAACGTTGGTCGCTATTGTCACGACCCAAAATCCTATGAAAGGTCGTGATGGCGCCGGACACGTCTGTCAGACAATCCAACACTAAAAATTAATTAAATTTCTATATTGGTATTTTGAAATCATTACTTTTCATTACATTGTATAATAATCAATAAACTTTACTGAGTAAATAACGATGTCTTAACGAATTCAATTAACAAATAAACCAAAGTCATCCCGGAACCCGGTGTCACAAGTGCATGAGCAATTTCTAGAAAATAAATGTAATACAATAACTGTCCGGAATACAAATTTGGACAGAAAAGAAAATACAATACTCTGAAGGAGACTCTGCTGGATGCAGGCCGTCTCGAGGGATGGAGCTCACCTAAGTCTTTGAATCAACCACACCGCTATGCCCACAAGGCCACAGTCCATACATGTACCTGTACATTAAAATGTATAGAAAGTGTAGTATGAGTACGAAAACAACGCGTACCCAGTAAGTATCCCGCCTAACCTCGAAGAAGTAGTGACGAGAGGTCGACTACGATACTTACTAGCGGTCCAATAATATTAGGTACACTAACGAAATGAATAAATATGAAATCGAGTAAATATGTAAAACAAACAAGCATAAATTACACAGTACGATTCCCTCCTTACAATTCACTCAACTCTCAATTAGAAAATTCCTTCCGTAACCAAAACATATACATAGATACAAGGGGTTTCATCAAAGAGGTTGTTATACTTCAATTAAGGGGAAAACCCTCATATACACTGGCTTCTAGCCAAATATTTCGCACGATTCAATGAGGATTATATATATATATATATGTATAGGAAATGCCAAGGCGTACGACCCGATCCAACATAAAAATAAATTGAGCATTGTTGTCACGCCCCCAAACTAGGGGAGGCACGACTGGCACTCGATACTGTATTTGATCGAGT